>JANHGN010022504.1:90073-158521 GCA_024605025.1 Megaceryle maxima | reverse complement strand
AAAAACACACAAAAAAAACACCCCCAAAAAAAACCCACCAAAAAAAAAAAAAAAAAAACCACCACAAAAAAAAACCCCAAACAAAAAACAGTAACACAACACACCCACCAGGGAAAAAAGAATGGACATAGGAGAGACATCACTTTGTATTCCTCCCGGGAACTTGGAGCCAAAGGCTCCATATGAAAACATAGTGGCTGCAAAAAGTGTTACTAAGTCAGATGAATAACTGTTTAAAGTATGTGTTGCAGCTCATCTGCTCACACCAGCTGTGGAGTCAAGCAGAACTATTCTGCCCTGGTCTATAAGGTCTCTTCTGCTTATGCTAGAGCAAGAAAAGGAATTGAATTCTTCCCAGATAAGTAGCCCGTAATCACTTGCATGTGGCTGCAATCATACATACCCACCTTAAGTACACCTACAATAAATGGAGTTCAAATTTTAGTAAAAGGAACCTGTTGAAGACAAGAGCAAGATGTGAGCTTCTCTCACAAGCACCAAAACCGGTTAGGGATTCACAAAACCACAAACATCATGTAATGAAGCAGCTTGTATAAGTACCTGAAACCACATCCTGGGTGTCACTGTAACAGTGGTCAGTTCACAGACAACAGAAACTCTTCTGGCTCTTTTGCACAGTAATCTCATGTATTATTAAAAAAAAAGTGGGTTTTGGGTTTTTGTTTTGCTTTGTGTTTTCTTGTTTGGTTTTGGGGTTTTGTTTGTTTGCTTCTGCTTGGTTTATATTATTTTGTTTTATTTAAAGTTTTAATCAGGATCTTCACCATGTGACACAAAGGAAATTGTCCATTACAGACTTAATGCAAAGTGGCTATCAATATATATATAAAAAATAAATATTACAAATGAGAAATCATGTGCATATGCTAGGTGGGCAGGAAGGGCAAACTGGGCAGTCTTAACCTAGACTAAATTGACCCTGGGAGCCAAACTGCATCAAAATTCTGTCATGAAGTCTCAGAACACGGCTACTCTTTTCCCAGCAATTGAAGGGGGGTGGAATTCTACCCTAAGTTTTAGACTGATTTCAGATTTAGACATTCATTCAATTGTGCTCCTTAAAATTATCTTCCATTATATATGCCTCAAACTGGAAATAAATGTCCTTGTGACCACGAGTATTATACCTCCAGTCTCAACTTGCAAATAAGCTGTTGGAAAATAAATGTGCTAGAATATGCCACCATAAAGAAAATTACGCCAGGAGGAAGGCATTTCCTAAGAGCTCACTAAGCTGAGATGGAAGGACAACAGCCTTTCTCCTCATTAAGACTCAGGACATTATCATGCGTGTTTGAGAAATACTCTTAGCACTCTTGTCTTTTCTTCTCAAGTTCTTTGCCTCAAGAAAAAGATGAAAGAACAGGATACCACTGCTTAGCTTCATGTTTATTTCCTCCTGCATCAGTTCCTCTTTCCACTTGTTCCTGTTAGTAGCACAAACCCTGAATCTGTGTTGCCCTATGGGGACCCATACGAATTCACTAAAACTAGAGACTAACACTTGTCATCAACTCTTCCTATTACAGAACTACTAAAAAGGCCTAGACACGGTATTCTGTACTGGTTATTGGAACCTTGTTGATTCTAGCAGAAACCCATTTTCATGAACCAAAGATATGCTAGAGCTTATTAAAGTATGACCTGTAATACAAAGAGGCCTTCCTTTTTTCATCATCTGCAAATACAGTTTTCAAATGGAATACTGTGAAAATACAATAAACCTGTAACCCTCTACAGCATTAAGCACTGAATTGTGTCCCCCGGGGCGGGGACAAAAAAAACAAGCTATTAATCAACAAAGTGAGCCATAGTACTCCTTTCTGCTTCTTCATCCAAAGGAATAGGCATTTAGGTGTTTTTTGGTGTTTTTGTTGTTGTTTTGGTTTGTTTGTTGGGGTTTTTTGTTACAGGTATGGTTGGACTCAGTGATCTAGGAGGTCCTTTCCAACCAGGAATATTCTGTGATAGAAAGATTTCATGAAATCAGAAATATATCTGTCCAGTCAGCCAGTAGAATAGTGACTGACTCCACATGCTCGCAACCTTATTAAGCTTTGACATAGAATTTGATACAGCAAACATCTCCTCAGTAAAATCCTCATATGTCAAGTGTAATATTATTATTACTTTTGGAGGAGGCTATGAAGTGCTACTTCTGCACAAACAAAAAATCCTTTTAAGGAGAAATTAACAATGAGTCACACTCATTGCTAATATATTCACTCAGACTGCTAAGTTGTTTTCTGGTATGGCTGTTATTATGGATTTCAACAAAGCCCCTCTGAGTCATTTAAGTAGTAAATAATCCTCAAAAGTGTTCTATTTTTATTTTAAAATATTCAGTGTAAAATATTATTTTCATGAACAAGTACTAAAAAAGTTGATCTGTCAACTGCTCATTAATATTTTCTATCTATACACAATATTTAATGTATTTATTGTTGCATAGATTAATACAGTATATCTTAATGCTATATTAAATGTTATATTAAATCTATATTATGCATGTGTATATATTTATATTGTTTATTAAATATTGGGTATGTATCCCTACAGATAAAATGTAATTAATCTAAGCATATGAGACACTCATATCAAGTTCAGTACTGACCCTTTACATAGCCTACTTTCCTCTAGAGTCAGATGCATCCCTTTAGATAAAAGGTGTAACTGATGTCTTCATATACTGTGCAATTACCAAAACCCAACCACACTGGCCTTAACCAATATTTATGTAAATTTATGTAAAATGCATTGCTGTATTTCTTTTCCATACAAACTGAAGTCCATTTCTTTTGTATTTCAACCAGTTATATTCAGGTGCAATAACTGTTTCCACCCAAATTTCTGGGTTGGAGTCACAGATAAGCATCACAGCACAAGTTCCTACTCTGCTTCCCATGGAAAAACAAGGATTCTGATAACCTGTTTACAATCTGGTAACCACTGGTTGATTCAAGGGAATTGATATTTGACAAAAGGCACCGAGGAAACAGTCTTGGATCCATCACTGCAAGGAAGTACCATTCTCAGTGTTATCCTCTTATTTAAGGAATATGATGTTCCAGATTGCAAGTTAACTAGCAAAATGATTGTGACAGGCTTTTAGCCTGTAGAAGGAAGAATGCCTTCTCTGCCGATTTCCACCAGGTTTCCCTATATAGAACCTGTTTGCTTGGGCATAGGCAGACCTCAGTGCAATGTGAATAAATTTTCAGTCTGGCAATTTGGCTTCCTCTCCCTGAAGTCAATAGGATTTTTGCCCAGTAGAAGTTCAGTCCTTCTACTTAGAGACAACATTTCCTGCCCCACCCCCCCGCCGTTTTTTGTTGTTGTTGTTTGTTGTGGGTTTTTTTGTTTTGTTTTTTTTTTTTTTTGGTTGGTTGGTTTTTCCTTCTGAGTAGAAGAAAGCAACTAAGCCTGGCAAAATGCCTCATCAATTTACACTCCAAGACAACACTTTAGCTGAAATAACAAGGCACCATTTGCAAAATATGAATTCTCTCTAAGAACATTCCCTAAAGCTGTTTATTGAGACAAAAACCAACCCAACAAAACAAATAATACAACTAAAACATGAAGGAAGCAAATTATGCAATTCTTCCCAACCCCACATGATATTATGAGCTGGGGCAGAAATCACATTAATCTTACTATGTTTGTCAGATTTTAAGTTTTCAGGTACCCTCTGTTTTCACTAAAGGTGCAAAAATTCTATTGCTCATCTTTCCAAAACTTTCTTCTTAATAGATTTTTGTTAGCTGCTCCTACATGATAATAAATACCCACTTTGAAAAGACTTTAGAAAATGACTTATTTTTCATAGTTATTATTAAATGAGATATACTAATAGTCCAAATCCTGTTTTACTGCAAATACCTGCAAGAGGTTTATCTAACAAGCCTCCTGTCAGCCTAACAGTCAAGCAGCCTGTTTTCCTAAATTAAAGCAGAGCATCATCTGATAATTTAATTTAGAAAGCAAAGCATCCAGAAAACAGAACATTTGCTATAATATTCCAATTTGGCCATATATTAACATTGCAAGAGGTTAACGTGCCTATATTCTTGGTGAAAACACTAAGTTGTAATTGCCTGTATTTTTTAATTTTGTATTTCTATATGTTTAGGTATTTTTTTTTATCTATTTATATATAAACATGCCACATTTATATAACTTTTTTTATATCCATGTAAAAATCATTCATACAATGCTTAAAGAAAGAATAAAGATTGAGTATACAAATCCCTTCTGATCACGGTTTAGAAAGGATAGTAGCTTTTAATACAAATTAATACCAGTAAAAAAAATAAAAATATGAAGACCATTATAGCAAGATCCCCAATTCCAGTAAAGTACTGACACAGCAGCATAACAATTGTGTTAGGCTGTAACATTTATAGAGGCATCAAGAAGCAAATCTTTATGACATCAGATTTGAACACAAGTCACCTTCAAACAAAAATTTAAGTCAATGCAATGGAAAAGCCCTATTTAGATAAAATAGGGATGAATTGCAAGTGCCTTAAAGATGCTGATGTTTTGAAGCTAAGTATCACTTGTTTGACCACCATCATCCAAGCATAAGGGGACACAGCAAGCAGTATATACTTAATAGATAAGTATAATGCAATTATTTACTGGCTAAACATATGGAAAATATTTAACAAGCTACGAAGCCAAGTGTTACTGCTCACCATCCCAACAAGGCAGCTGCACAGTGTTCCCAGGCCAGGGAGGCAACGATCTGCCTCCAGAGATCCCTGCAAGGCGTTCTCAGCATGGCAGAGCTGCCACCTTCTACTAGCTTCATTGACATGGACTCTGTTCCCCAATTCCCCTTTCCCTTTTAAGATTCTACACCTTTCCATGCTGCCTTTTTCCCCCCTCTAGAACACCTGAGCTACTAATGACCCCCTCTCAGCAATCACATGTATACCTGTATTTTTTAGCTTTCTTATCTCTTCAAAGATTTTTATCACAGGTATTCTTTAGCAGCTACAGTCCAGACTAAGCAGCTATGCTGTAGAAGAGCTAGGCCTTGAATCCTTGGTATGAAGGCAAGTTAAAACCTAACATGCAGGGAAGCTTATAGCAGGAGTTGCAGACAGGGCACTACACATCACTCTGACAAATCCAAGTCTCTGGTATAAAACAGTCCAGAATTTTGCAGGCATCTAGATGTCAACATTGTGATACCAGCTTCTTGTTATATACAGCAGTTTTCATGATGGCATATTTGGTATAGTTATATGCAGTGATATTACTATGAGGTAACAATGATAAATCACATCTCTGACTTCTAAAACAGCTTTCCCTATCGGCCTGGGGCCAACAGCCATTGGGCAGTGTCCTTTATGATGCTGAAAGTTAAGCAAAGCCAAGTAAGTCAGTCTATTATACAGACATTTTAAAATATTCAGCTGTATCTCACTGTTTCTGGAGAACAGTACCATGTTTTAGATTTACTCTATCTTCAGGAGTTTTATTTTTAGATTGAAAAAGGAAGGTTTATCATGTAACTAAAGTGAAGAGCAAGCCAGGAAATATTACAAAGAGAGCAAAATCTATCCCAGACACAGGCTCTGAAGGAACGGAGTACTTCACTCACAAGTCCATCCACAGACAGTATCAATATATTGCTGTCTAGACATCAAACTGAGGATAGACTAGACAGACTCTTGAAACTGAGGAAAACTACTTGCCCTTTCAAAACATACTCTGAGGTATGGTACCTTAATATTTCTTTAACACTTACAAGCTCTCAGGTAGAATGCATTGGCACAACATAAGTCAAAGTATTATTCTATTATTACCTATTTAACACCTAGTTAAACATTACTTAACCTACTGGCATAAACCCAATACATCCCCATTAAGTTAAATATTGCTAATGCACTATTGTTTAAATTAAGCGCTAGTCTAAGCGGCAATAAATGTCATTCACAGTCATTAGGGTAAATTGGTTCCCTGGGCAACATACCGGGAATGCAGGTGTCCTGATTACATGGGTTCTCATTAAATACAGTACACTATTTCTTTAAAAATAGAACTCAAGCTGATTGTGACAAAACACTCCACTATTACTTTCTGTATCAAGGAAGGATGCACAAACACAACTACCAGAACACACATGTGCCCATCTCCCTGCAGCAACTCCCAGATCCCTTTACAGAACATTTGCCAGTTGTGTCACGGCTTAGTTACAGGCCCTGAGCACAGAAGCTCTACTGAGATAGGGATCTACAGGAAAACAAGGAACTATTGAAGCCTGGCATCCTCCTGCAGAGAGCTCTTTATATGACTGAAATCTTGAAGCAGATAAGGCTCTGCACAGATGGAAGTACTGCTCCTATAGTAAATTGTGGGACTGGAGCTTGAGATGATAATCACTTGCTATTTATCAAGGACTGAGTCTTCTGTGAAGACCCTAGTATACCTCGGGGGGCTAAATAATAATGAGATATACTGTATCTCACACCTGAAGTATTACAGATCAGCTGTGATAATACATTTATGTTCTTATTGCATTTTTCAGTTACTAATGTGACCAAATAGCCTAAAGTGTATTAGCTTAATAACCATAAAAAACCCCACAGATTTACAAAAATATGCTCATTTTCTTTCCTTTTTAAAAGGAAAACAGGCTTTGAAATGCTAACTTAAGTATTTTAATTTCTGTTCAATAAGGGATTCATGCATTGCAAGAGTTAAGCAGCAATTGTAGTGCTGAGAATCACATGAACTGCTCCTGTAAGCAACTACTTCATGGAACTGAAGGACAGCTAGTGATCCTTGCCTTGAGGTTAGCAATTTGGTATCTATTTCATTTTTTTTCATGACAATATGAAACCTATACATCATTTACATAATTCAACACACTTGCATTCTTATGCTGGGCTTTGGAATTTAGATTAGTAACAGAAACACGACTTACACTGGTTAAACAATATAGATGTCATCCATTAAAATATTAGCTTTACTCATTATCCCAGTGAAACTTTTTCACTAGAACATTTTCAATGTGGAGATGCAGTTCCTTCCACACAGACCTTTCTAATAAAATTATATGTAGACTGAATGACATCAAGAGGTTTACCGATTCTACTTTCTATTGGTAATGAAAACCAAAGAAATTTCTTCTATGGAACCTACCACAAAGCAAGAACATTCTGACTTCATGCAATAAACATTAAATATTTGTATGTTAAGAATCAACTAAAGAAACTGACATGAAAGATAGGCTTATACAAAGAATGAAAGTGTTTTATGTAAATAAAGCATCACACAGGTGTAAATTCACTAGCTGTATGAGTATGTACATATGCAAAGAGGAGCCTAGGACGACTATGCTCCTTCATTAGTCATTTGTGAGTCCCCCAGAGCAGCAAGCATCATTTGCTAAGTTTTCGAAGTGGCACTCACCACCCCCTTCATTCCTCTTAACTAGCAAAGCCAATAATCACAAGTTTGAGACAAGTAAACCCTACACAAGTGTTCACCTAGAATCTTTTATATGTGAAAAGATGCAAGGAGAATGATTCTGAAGGTGACAGCTATGAATAGGTTTGGATGAAGTCCATTACACTTTTGAAAGCAGATATATATGGTAAGTCATTCTACTCAACTCCTGACACTGCTTGAGCTTTACCAAACATATGCACCAAAACCAGGGAAAATGTAAAGTTGCCTAGTTTTGAGTTTTGTTTTAAGCTTGAAAAATCACTGTCTTCATGAAAATATTTGCTAAGAGACTTGTGAACAACAAACATCCAGTTTTATCAAGCCTGAGTAGCTAATAACAAGAGGGTGCTAATACAGAAGATCTTACCCATTTTGCCAGTGTCTTAATATGCAGTTAGCTATATGTTGGAGGAAGTTCCATCTTCCCAAATGCTGAGAAATTCTGCTATAATTTTTAATGGGTAATCAATGGAATCTAGCATTGCCAAACACAAACATTTGAAATCTTAAACTAGACCATTACCAAATCATGAGACTGAAATAGAATTTGTGATATTTGAAATATTCTCAATATGTATTTCTTCCTACTGACATTTTAATTTATAATATTTATATCACATTCAGATCTCATTATGAGATATCCACTGACAATAGCAACAAAAATGAAAAAAAGGGAGAGAAACAAACAGAGGAAAAAGAAAGCTTCTTGTCTCCAGAACGAAAGAAGAAAAGTAGTAAGAGAAGCAATAGCAGTTGACAGAAACGCCTGTTCCCCCAAACCAAGTCCTTTAGATTATTTAGTGAACCAACACTATGTAAACAGTGCCTGTAAGAGTGCAATTGCAGTTCACAGACACACGGGAAACAGCTTGAATGCTGGTAGAAGAGCACTAACAGCATACAAAATAGGCTAGGCCAGAGGCATTTGGCCAATATTCCAGCCACCCTTTTGCAAATGAAGCTTCCACAGTGAAGGGTACCTGAAGGGGTTTGGTTTTTTTTTATTTTTTTAGTTAAAATTTATTTTAGCTAGAGATGTGATGTATAGAGCGTAGCACATTCCATTAATTTCTTATCATTTCAGTTCCTTATCCAATTTATAATAGTCCCTCCCCCCCCCATCTTTACTTTCACCTCTGTGATCACAGAAAACTTCTCAGGATGGCACCTTTTTGTTAATTTAGTCTTTTTAAATCAGGTATATAGAGAACACCCAAGGTAACAAAGCTAAATCACAAGTGCTATTTGCAGACACACCTCTCTAACAAAACACAGTACAGTTGTACAAGACAGCTGTTGAAACCTAGTAAGCACTTGCAAAGTTTCCTGCATACTGAGGCCACCCACTGCTGTGGAAGATCCTTGCAAGCAGAGATGTGGTCAGAATTTTGACCCTTTACATACAAAAAGTAGAAAAGTTCAGTTCAAACCACAGAGTCTGGGACTTTTATCAAAACATCCTAAAAGTTCAGTACTGATGCAGCCTCTCCCCACATCAGAAATAACAACAGCACTGGTGAAATGCAATAATGTGATTAGACTATTTGCTAAGCAGAAATCTTAGTATTAATACAGAGGTAGCCTACAACTTAAAATAGCAGTTTAAGCTCAGATTTCTAGAAAAAAAATTAAATAAAAACCTGCCTGAACAGAAATTATATTACCCAGTTAAACTTAAGTAGTTTAACAAAACTTTTAACAAAATAAACTTCAGTATTTTAACAAAGCTCTAACAAAATAAAGAAATAGTGGCTATGTAATGGACCATATGACCTCAAACAAACAAACAAACAAATCAAATCAAAGCACAGCACTGAAAGAGCAAGCAAAAGGACAGAAAGAGAAACACAGAAGTGCCATTTCTGTAAACCTTGGGGGGTGGGGGTGAGTAGTGCTCCAATACCCTCTTTCTCAGTAATACTGTACTACTGTTTTGGCTCCTCCCACAATGGGCCTCAGCAACAATGCAGCCATTTGGAATACATTCAGCCATGGCTTTTTCAGACAAACAAAAGTAGAAGGGAAAAAGAAAGGAGGCACAATAGAATGCCGCTTGGCACAGAGTGTCTATTGCTTCCACTGCTAAATGCCAATGACTTTTGTATTTGTGCTTATGGGCAGGAAATCCTGTCTCCTTTGCCAGGAAGCCCATCATACTGTGATTAAGGGAGGAGGGGTTTTCCATCTGCCTTATTCCCCTAACAACTCTGGGTACTTTCAGAAACTATGTCAAAGAGTTCAGAAAGACTACATTGTGTGAACATGGTTCCAACCAAATGCCATCAATCTGCATATTTACCGTGTGAAGAGTCAAGTTATTCCCATACCTGGTATGTTTTGGGGGTATTTGTTTGTTTTCAGAAGTGCTGTACCCCTGCATTTTCTGCTGATCTGAAGAGGTGCAGAACTTCTGACCTGGTAGTAGATTGGTATGCATTAAAAAACTACTGCTCTCACCAGTTGAAAACCTAGTGCTTAGAAATATCTAACTATGGAATGCATTTCCTATCCTTTAGGAAATCATAGATTTTCCTGAACCAAGACAACCCTCAAAATTGTTGCAACAGCCTCCTCCTGCAATGCAACATCAATAACAGTGGTCTCAGCTCTTGGATACAACAGTCACCGACTCACCTATTCCAGAACAGAGGAGGAACAAGACTCCAATAAATAGCAAAGTACCACCCCCCACCCCCCCCCCCAAAAAAAAGGGAATGTGGTTGGACACAGATCCACATAGAACCTTGTCCCAACAAACCACAGCAGAGAAGGGAATCTGGATCCTGCCCATTTGTTATTCTAGAGGGCCTACGCCTTAACCTACTACTTAAAGAAGTCTTGTTGCCTTTCCCTGCCCCTTATGCAACCTCAGTGATTACACAACATCATCCATGCTTTGAAACTTCTCCCTGACTCACTCATTCAAACACCAACTTTGCGTGTACCTTTGTACAACATTCGAGATGAGCTGAAACAGTTACATAGGAATCAAATGCTATGCATGACAAAGGAAACCTGCAAATGAAAATAAATAAATAATTGTTAGGCTATCGACCGAGACAAACTCTATAAACTATTGTGTTTGCAGTATCACACTGCATGTTTCAGTACTTGAAGTCATACACTCTATACTGATCGATTTGCATACCGTATCGATCTCAAGGGTTGTCTAACGTGTTTGATTTGTGGCACTTCTGCATAATTTTCTGATTAAGTTACTTATTTAACCTATTGACCTTTACTCTTAATTAAAGAGCCTATGTAAATGTTGAGCCGTAATCAACTTGCACACTACTGAGTGGAATTTACATCTTGTGGAATTTACCTACTCTTTAAAGTTTTACACTGACACTGTGTGGTACGTAATGGACATTTTTATCCTTTGCAGTTTAAATTTGTGAAGCACCTATGAATCCAACTTCCAATAACTTTCAAACAAAAATTCCTATAGGCATTTGGTCCTGTAAAATAATGCACATAACAGAAATCCCTATTTTGAAAGCTTAAGAGATAAACAGCAAATTAAATCTGTGTCCAGTTTTCTTATGCAACCGGTCACTTGTACTGATACCCACTGAACAATCAAGAACTCAGTGTGGGATCAGAACTCCACTGTGTACACCATGTGCACACCCAAAAAGAAGTCCCCACTCTACAGAGCAGGCAGCACATTGCATTTGGTATCAGTCACCACTCAAAATTTTCAGGTTACAGCTGAGCAAAAAAAAAAAAAACAACAAACAAACAAACAAAAAAACCAACCAAACAAAAAAAAAAAAGCCATCAAACCAAAACACACCACAGTCATTGCATTGCATTATATTCTGTTTATTACTGTTGAGAAGACTAATTTAGTTTTAATAATTTATGGCACTTGGCTGTTCCTATTAAGTATAATACAGAATTTTACTGATTCAATGTAAAGCTAGAGGACATGTCAATAATTTGGTTTACAAATGAACTGCAATGTTTTGTATGTGTGAAAAGTCTTATGTTGATAGCTTGGAAAGCCAGCATTTTGACAGCAGACATGAACTAAGCATTTAGAAGCTGCAGTTATACCTTCCTTACAATCATATATCCCTTATCTCTCCCTGCATATACTCCAACAAAAGGATAAAGATTAGATAAAGATGACAAGAACATAATGTTCAGTAATCACTCTCAGCTAAAGCACAAGACAACGCTATGCCCCTTAAGACAGTCCTTAATGCTCCAACAATGAGCAACCAGACTTGCTCAATTACCAATGCCTTAAGATGCAACTTTGCCAGTGGTTAGATGTAAAGGATATATGGCAAAAACTAACAGACATAAACATGATGACATAAAAGAAGCTGCTGAACTGAAGCCAACTGGGTTGCAATCCATGCAGACTGAACAAAGCAAGAGACATTTCTGAACAACTGAAACTAAATCCCCAACCTTTCTATACAACTGCTAGCTTTCTAATAGCATTCTACGCTGAAGTTACCTGTGAGAAGATCTGTTTTCACACCAATCTCAGTTTTTTGTTTTGCTTGTTTGTTTTTGGGTTTAAGTTTTAAAGACCTTTCCTAACTGGGAATTTTACTTTATGCACCTTGTTTCCATACAGAAAGCAGCAATCACATTTTTTCAAACAGCCAATATTCCTCTTACGCCATTTCTAAGCTGCTGAAACACACAGACTGAAATCATGTCTTGAAAGATGCCATTGCCTACTGTTGACCAAAGGTGTCCAAAAGTGAAGCAAACAAAATGGAAGAAGGAGGCTTGACTCAAACCAAAGGAATCAATTCTCTGCAATACATGCTAACAAGTCCATCACCATTTTGCAAACAGAGCAACAATTTGCCCCTAGATTAGACTCAGAAAACCACTGAGCCTGTAACATGCAAACTTGCAACACAGGATATCTACTGGCCCTTATTGTCAAATGAGAATGCAGAGTAGAAATTTTGGGAATTACTTGAATTTTCACTATTTGTTCTCTTTCCCCTCTCTTCCACCTTCAACTTCACTTCCCACCTGCATGCTTCACTTTGCTCCCTTTAAAAAAATTAAAATATCTTGGTGTCCTTAGTTGCATCTTTTACCATTATTCTCTAAACTGGTTAGAATGTATTGTTTCTCATTATGTTGGCTCCATGTAATTTGTTCAGTTCTAAAGCTGAGTAACACTGCTACCAGACTTTCTGCATTGACTGTTTTTAAATCCACAGCTCTGCTCATGTCCCAGTATGTTCTGTCCCTAAACGGCAAGAGAGGAAACAAAACTGCCATTCTTCTATGTATGCCAGTTGGAGACATGACTGAGATGCACTGAAGAAGGAGTTCAGAATTAAAACAGAATTAAGACTGAATTAGTATTATCTGAACAAAGACAATAATTATCACTAGAGGGTTTTAAAAATCAGTTACTTCTATGAGAAAACTAAAGACCAAATTGAAGTGCAGAAGTCATATGCACACTTGCTATCATAGGAAAAGTGTTCCAGTGTAATCCAATGAGACTTATCAAAGGGAAATAGTGTCTTTTGCTCACTAGGGATAGTTTTAATTACTTCTTCCCTAGGGTCTAGTGGAACAAGTATCAAAGTGAAAGCTCACATTCCTTCCATTGTCAGCAATGGAATAGCTGCTGGTGGCTTTTTGCTAGCCATCTATGTAGGCAGTAAGAGGCATCCAAGCTTCTATGTGCCAATGTACATAAAAAACCCCTCTACATTTAAAATATTCAGCTTGCTCAACAAAGAATGCACCTTGATTAGTAGAGTGTATTAAATTTCACCTACTTAACTTTGCAGCTTGATTAATGAAGTATGCAGCTTAATCAGCGCAGCATGCAACTTATGACAACATGCACCACCCAAAACTGAAACTAATGGTAGGACCCAACAGAAACCCCAGTATACATCTCTAAGCAAAACATGCAGTGCAGAAGATTCAAAGCAGGCTCTTAGGTCTGTAAAAGAACAATTAAAATGTTCAGTTCCAGCAGCAACCTTATGGCTTTGTAGCACATAATTCAGACTGTAAAATTTCAACTGTCCAGTAGCTGGAGTAGTCAGGCAACAGAATGCTTCTTTCACTGCAAAACCAAGCAGAGCCCTCATCAGTAATGCTGGTCACTGTGACCACAACATGCATGGGCAGTACAGAGCCAAATCCACCTTTAGGCAGTGAAGTACACTTGAGATAGCATCATTGGCCATCCAAAACACAATTTCATTATCCCAGGGAAATTAGAGGGATTATTTGAAGATAGCAAGCATGTCAGCAATTGAGGTAATTTATCATTACAATTTACATACTAGCAAGCTAAACATGAGTTAGAAAGGGGTTCAACTCTACACAGTAGGATCCAGAGGCATGTCAGATATGAATCAAGTTTGGATTTTAAATCATCCTAAAACTGAAGATTGTTCTGTCACAGTGTTTTGGCTTGGACTGCTTTGCTGCCCAGAAACAAAGACAAACCCTAACATCAGGAAGTAGCTTCACTTTTGGCAGAATACAGAACTACACATTCTGTCCCCTAGGCTATAAAGAAATGTAGTTATAGTTGTAGATTTTCGTAGCCATCACTCCACATAGTATTTCCTTAATGATGTTTTTTTCCCCCCTCCATGGTGACCCTCTATGGTCCGAACACAAGATGAATTCAGTGCTGTTATTTATGGTACAGATTCAAAGACTGCTACAGCTAATGGAAACACTGTGTGGTATCTACAGGGGAGTTTTGCAGAATATGTGGCATTTACCAGAGCATAAATCTTAGTAACAAGGGTACCTGTACTCATATAATTCTTAACCCACACCCCTCCTTCTGGATACTGCACATTCACTTAGGAAAACTAAAAAAGGTACGCGTCTCAAACTCCAGATACACAGCTGTTTCATGGTAGGACTGGATGCCATTCCCATCTCAACAAATCTAAAGCTATTAATAGTCAGGTTTTGACCTGGCAATTTATGCAATACTTAAAAACAAATAAATACAATGAGCTTCAGACGTATAAAATACAGTGATTACCACTCACGTGTCCTTGGACAAAAAAAAAAAAAACAAAAAACAACCAAAACCACACAAAAAAAAAAAACCACAAAAAACCCCACAACCCAAACCACACACACAAAAAAAAGGCACAAAATCTTATCTTTAATTCCTAGTAAAAGTTTGCATTACTAAGAAAAAAGGTAAATACCAAACAGCATTGAACTTTAACTGTTGAAGCTTCATATTATAGCTCCTACACTGCAAATATAAAGATACACAGAAAAAAAATATTGCAAGCAATCTTTCAATTAAGGAGTTAACTTTCAGGTAGAACTGTAAAAAAGCTGCATTGATCACCCATCTTAATCCAGGTACCTGAAACCCCAGCATAGTAATAGAAGTATGCTAGCATCAATTCAGACATTCTTCTGAGAGGTGATGCCAGGAGAAACAAGGAGGATACAAGGCTTCACAGTTTGGGAAGCAGGACTTCACCAGTCAACCTGAAAATCCAAATACTAATTTTCAGACTGCATCCTTTCTGTCACAGCTTGCTAGACTGGGATTTACTTTCTATTATGCTTGTGGAAGTTGTTCAAAAGTGCATTTAAAAGTCCTGTGTTGGTCCATTCATCAGGTCCTCTCCTGCTATAAACCTCTGCAGAGAAAAGCTTTAGTATCCTTTCATCATTTTACTCTAACCATTCAGTTCCCTGTGCTAGCTGGGTGGTACTGTCCCTGCTGCTTATTGCTGTACATCTCTGCAAGTATCTCCACCATTCTTTCAGAAAAAGTAGTGGAAACTTTAATATTTCCAAAGTGCTATTTTAAACATCTTTGTCTGAAAAAGAGTAATGTCATATTTTTAGCACCTATATTGTTAATTAAAAAGTATTTTCTTATTGAACACTAATTGGAGTAGCAAATAAAATAAACAGTGTTTTGCCTTCTAAAGCATTCCACTGATCACTTCCTGGTACAGTGAAGGCTAAGACGTTAAGTTCTCATTCTATGCATTTAAGCAGAACTTGCAATGAAACTTGAAGCATATTTAACATTAGATTGAATGAATTAATAAAATGCATTAGATAAATATTATAGGTCTTAATGAACTTAAAAACACCACTGTCTACAGAATTCCCAGTTCAAAAGACTCAAAAGTTACTAAGTCTCAAGACATCAGTACTCCAAGAAAACAAAATAGTCCTGAATGCAAATATAGATGTGAAGGAGTTTTAACCTGTATTTTTACTCCTATCCATTTTACATTATGCTGTATTCACATATCCTTCTTCCAAACACACTGTAATATGACTCTGGGAAGAATTCTGCTGTTCTTTTAATTTGGCAGCCAGAGGATTTTGCATAAATTTTTGGTCATTCAGAATGTTAAGGAAACCATTACCGTAAGAAGATCAATGTAATAGCATTATTTGAAGTACACTACTTCCTCTATTTGAAACATTGCCAGTTATTCCCTATCCATTCCTGAAACCACAGACATTAAAACAGCAAGTATCTTATTAACTTCGGTTCACGTAAAGCATAAATATTAATCCATCAATCACCTCTCTCAATTGCATATCATAGCAGCAGAACATCTTTACTAGAAAATGATTTGAAAGTAAATTTTGAAAGAACAATGCCAATCTAGTGTACATTCTGAATATAAAATTTATCCTGGTTATGTTGTTGGCAATATTCTTTTCCTTTAACACTGTGTCCAAGATGAAGCTTTGGAAGATGCAGTAACTTTCAGCAAGCTGCTAGTCAGCATTGCTATTTACAGGTCCCCTAGAAATCTGCTGTTTTTCTAAGCAAGGTGAAGATGGCATTTCCATCCATTAGCCTAGGACTAGTCAAGAGTTAGAGGTTATTCTGAATTCCCCTTTTCTGAAAATAGTCCCAAAGTCCTATCAGCTATGAAAAGCAAGACCAAACACAATACTGAGATCAGCTCGTCTCCAAGACAAAGTCAGATGAAGAAAAATGTACAAGTACTTCCTGTTGTGGTTCAACCTAACCTCTCCCTCATTAAAAAAAGTGCCCACTACAATAGTCATTATTGCACATTATTGTAATTATATTTGGTATAATTTACAAAATCTATCTACACAACAGTAACACAGAAGTCATGAGCAGTGGCAAGAAGACCTGTACCCAATATTAATGAGCAATATCTAGTCATTGTTATTGTCTGGTATACAGAACAGTGGAGAGCGTGGATTGATGACAACAGAAGACTGGTTAGAAGCTCAGGTAGATTCAAGATATTTTAGATGCTCTCACAGGTACTTCCCTTCCTATTCAAAGAAATAGTTGCAGTACCACAGAATCCACCATGTGGTGTCTGTTAGCAAATGTTGACTTTTTCATGGTGACTGGTGTAGGTACATCTAGATTGTGTATTTAAACATCACAGTTTTGTTTTCATTTCTTGCAAAAAGCATTTGACTGAGGTTAATGTTTTATATCAACAGAGTAAAAATAGCTAATTCTGGGCCCAAAGGTCATACACATCAGCACAACTTGAGTTCTGAAGTGCTTTTAACCTTGATTTTTCCTTGTAAGCCAGATCCTTTAAAATATACAACACATTTAACCCAATCTCACAGGCATAGATGAAAAAAAAAAAAACCCAACCAAAAAAAACCCCCAAAAACAAAACACCACACACAAAAACACCAAACAAAAAACAAGAAAATATTTTCACTGTCTTTGGAAGACCACAATCATCTGACAGTCAGAGGGATCTGATTATATTTGAAATGATACTTGCCAGGAAATACATTAGTAAAATACAGCTCACTTTACAGAAAGGAATACAGATCAGTAATATCAGCACACAGGAAAAAGACATCTTTGCCATCTGATTCATTAGATTTTTGGCACCCCAATTAAGTTCTGACAAGCTAGTATTCCAGTCACAGTAAAATATTGTTGCTCCACTAGGCTTGCTCCAATGTTTAGTCATAAGATCCATACAATAATAACAGAACAGTGGCCTATCTTGACCAACAGTACATTAGTTATTATCTGCAGCACAAACACCTACCACTTTATACTAACATTTTGGCAGTTAATCTAAACATAGCACTTAAAGCTACATCATAATTTTGAGATCTAACTGGGTCATTTTCCTTCCAGCTGGCACCAGTAAAAAGTATTTTATAACAAAAAAAGTAAATGAAACTTTTTTTCACAAGAGTTTTTTTTGTTTGGTTTTGTTTGGTTTTTGTTTTTTTTTTTTTTTTTTAAATTCTTTAATGGCAGGGGTACAAGTATGATTTCAAGCACACACAACACATTTTTCAAGGCCTGTTCGTGGTGATGCTAGCTGGGTGCATTACAATAAGATTTATTGTGCAGTGGTGTATGTCTAGTTTTCCATCTGCTGGGAGCTTCAGTTGGCGGGAACTAAGAGAGATACCCATTATGTAGAGCCTGGTTCAAACTGTGGTTTTGGTGAAAACTCAGGGACAGGAACTTACTGCTCATGCTGGCAAGAGGACAGGGAGAAAGTTGATGAAAAGAACAAAACCAGACTTTTAAAATGGCTTCTTAAATATTTGGTATCCTGTCCTTTCTCCAAATTGTGTTGTGGCAAGGGGGGGAGAAGTTACAACAGATTTTCCTGTAAAAGCTGTGTCATACTCAACGGATGTATAACAAGGCAGTTAATGACTTGCTGTTCTAGCACAGTCCCCTGCTGACAGGATTCAAAATGAACAGGAGCTCACCAGAACAGAGTTCTCAACACTTTACGCTCCTCATCCTTCTGCACACCTCACCACCCGCAGCCCCCCACACACACACACTGTGCCCCACCCCGGGGTAAGTACCAGAAACAGAAGGTCCCATTTTAAAGAACCATCTAAAGACTTCTTTCCCTTTCGTTCCTCTACCATATTCTTGTTCTCTCAAACGTTCTGTGTGTGCTTCCAGCTAGCTGACTTGACATAATCTATGTAAAGTGAAGGTGTAGAGAAAAATAATGGAAGGGATGGGGGGAGAAGAAATCCAGAATAGACACAACAAGAAAAGGCAAAGTCCTGGAGGGGTAAGAGAGGAGAGAAGCAAGACTCTGGAGCCCAGAATTTCCAGCAACAGATAGATGAAGGATACGAGAGGGTAGCAGGAATGGAGAGAGACCCTGAAAGGAAAAGATTAGAAAGAAAAAAATCCTAAATGGGAGTGGAAAAAAGTGTTATGAATAATACAGTGGGAGGGTGCAACAACAAAGTAAATAACTTCTTCAGAGCAAAGCTAGGATTCATCTCTCTGAATCACAAAACACAACATCATTTTAATATGCTGAGGACCTCATATCAGACATGCAGCTGTAGCCAAGCTCCACAGCCACATCCCTGCTTCCTTGGGAACAGCTTGTCAGGGAGAGAAGAAACCACGCAAGACACCATGCTTCTTTTATGCTAGAGCAATGGAGAACACACACACAAAAAAAAGATGATTTGCGTAGTCTGCTCCACAACTGGCACTCAGAAAAGGCATTTTGCTTTAACAACATAAATCAAGCAAAAAGTGAAAAAACAGAACATCAGGTTTATGGACCATTTCATTTCCCATTGGTTTGCAAACATTCATATATCTAAACACAGTATTATGCTTCAAGTTTACAGCAGAGAGTTGATGACTTAGGAATAGTAACTTTTCCTGTCTTTTAGTTTGTATTAGGTACCATTTACTATCCTCATTAAGTCTGCTTTAACTATCAAATTTGCCATCATCTTTATGATCCTCTCAGGGGTGCTGGTTCACAGTCTATAACCTACAACGTAGTTCTGTAGCCCCACACAGGAAGTCACTGTTAAAGTTAGTCCTCACACACCAAATCTCTCCTCCACTCCAACTCTGTAGACAGCAGATTCAAGGCAAAGGTACATTTTTATTGCCCAGAATTGTATTCATCCACCACAAACTGACATCACTTATTTTTATGTCTGGTTACTCAGTTATATTTTTACTTTGTATCAAGCATGGAAAACCAATGCCTGTAGATGTATTAATGCTCTGTTATGATTTTTGAAAGGTTTGGCAGCAAAGAGAAGCAAGCGATTGGGTGAGGTATTACAATGTGCAATGTGGTATTTCATTCTCTCCAGAGATCTGTAATTTTATGCATGTTGAAAAAAATGTTAAGGAAACTCTATGTACAGAATGTAAGGAAACAATTTTCCTCCCGAGGGAGAAAAGAGAGAGGGAGAGGGAGAAAAGAGAGAAAAGAAAAAAAGAAAAAGAAAACACAAACCACAACACTCACCTTTGGGCTGTAAGCATTAAAAACAGCAGTCCAAGTGGAACCATGCAGCAAACTGAGCAGGGAATAGAGAGTGTAGGCAGAGTTAAGAAATAAAAATTCATTTTTGTCTTCTTCCTTTTTGCAGCAACATCACTCAATCATCACTCAATTCATTAGCACTCTATAATTGTAAGTCAGTATAACCATAAATTATATATATGGGTAGACAGAGACTCCCTTGTACCACACTAACTCAGAATAGAGAGCATCACAGAAGTTTTTGTTGTTAGATAATGCACGGATAGAACAAGGTCCAAAGACAGATCAAGTATAGATAGAGCCACTTAAAGTTAAGCATCAAAAAGGCAAGTTTTCTTCAGATTTCTACAATTACATTCTTGCCAAAAATGCCCTTCTGATGTCTAACCAAGCAATCAGCCCAACCATATGCAGGGTAGCAAAAGCGACCCTATATTATCAAGCAGAAAACAACACAGTATTGTACAGCACAGCACTGTTCCATGTTCCGACACAGAAGCATGGCTCCAAAAGTAGCACATACCTGTAGATGATATTTAAAAAGAAAATGCATACATAGTCTTTCAAGGATCTTTAGTACAATATACACATTGTGTGGACTGTAGTCTGGAACAGTGCACTACTATATAATACAGTGCCAGACAGGCTTCTTAGCACTTACATTCAAAAATAAGTACTGAACACAGTACATCCTTGATGCCAGTGCCTTTTTTGGCTAGCAGGAAGAAGTATGGAATTCAGTGTTGTAGAAAATGGTTATTAACATCAGTCCACTGATGGCAGGAACTGCATATTCCTTAGGTATATCTTTATCCAGTCTTGTATAAGAGCTAATGGTAACTGCAGCTCTCTTCTCCACTTAAGAAACCATCACATTACACTTGAGAAGCAGAATAATCATACACTGCTGTAGTTGCCACCACCACATCAATAATATATCCTTCCAGGTAACTAGGTAAACTCTCTATTGCCTTCTAGACTGTAAAAAGTTCCACACCCAGAAAAATTCCCTTGAGAAGTCATCAGAGATCTTCAAAAGATACTGATTTGGCACAAGTCATGGCACAATTATCTCAAGTGTCCAATGGATTCCCCACAGGCAAAACAGAACAGGCAAGCTGAAGTAACCTGAATAGTTACCAACATTGTTTTCTATAGACAGCCACCCACATCCTTGTCATAACCCACACAGACCAAAATAAATGGAAAAGAAATGGATTGAGGACGCAGTATACTAGCAAACTAACTTCACAAAACATATAGTTGGTTAGGATCAGCATTTTAGGACAACAGTTCCCCTTCAGGAATTCTACTGAATTCTACTTCAAGTCTCACAAGGATTTTAGCATGGCTAGAATTAGTGGCCTGGCCCTTAGTTTCTAGTTACAAAAGAGAGATCTACCAGTATCTGCTGGAAGCTGGACAAAAATAAGAGTTCAAACCCCAAGTTTTCTTGAAGCATTCACAACTCACATAAAACAAATTCTTTTTCTATGCACATTTAAATTCATAAACCAAAAGAAATTTTTCAAAGGCCATTAGTCATGAAACTCCATCTGCCACTGGCTTTTATGATAGAAAGCCTCCACATAATATCAAAGACAAATTTCCCTTGTGTTTGATTACAAGCTGTGTTGAACTTCACCATCACAACACATCACCTACACACTATCGCCTTCACATTTAAAATCAGAGAACCCTTTATTTGGATAAGTTCAGTTCCAAATTGCTTTGAAATGCTTCAAAACTTTGAAGAAACCTTGCCTTCACATGTATTTCTAATAAGAGTAATAAAAGAAACAGATCTCATTATGCTCTATTGTGAAGAAAGCAGAATAAGACAACACAAACTAATTTTCTGAGGAAAAGAACTCTAATAACCAGATGAACAGAATATAAAGGACACCAGTTTACACCACCTCTTTCTTTACATAGACATATCTAACAAACTGAACAAACTCAGGACAGAACTCACCTATGATGCCACAGGCCTCAGAAGCAGCAGTGAAAGGTTTTGCCAGTGCCTGTAATAACGCCTTCTAGCTTCACAGTTGTAATCCCTCCTTCCACAAGTGTGGAAAGCAGACTGCTCCCTCTTTACAGAGAACAGGTGTAATACTTTAACTTGTTTGTGCATATGAGACCCTCATGTGGAGTCTTCCAATGAGGGTGGTTCTTTGCTAAACAGAGATTTGAGACACCTGTGGCAACATTTCACTTCCCCAGGTGTCACATTCCTCCCTTAAATCCACTCAGGCAGCACACAGATATCGAGGGAGGCTTCTCCTTCTGGAAACACTGTCAGTGTAACAGGGTGAAAAGAAGCTTGAGCTTACCTGTACTTTAACATAGTAGGTCTGTAGTACCATCCAAATACTAAGAAGTTAACCCCAGTAACGTCAAGATAAAGTCAAGGACTGCACCACTTGCAATCCCTGCTGATGCAAGCCTCACCATTCATTGTTTGAGAATTATGCAGGTACTTGGGCCCTGCTTTACACATCCTCCCTTCCATTTACCATGGCAGCTGGCCTTGGTGAAGTTGAGGTACAAGACACCCCCAAGCCCCTGGTGGTGCAACTAGCTAATCCACTCATCAGCCAGAACTTTCTAGTCAGATTTTTTTTCTTATTGAAAACATAGAACAGAGAGAAGTAAGAATAAGAGGGAAAGAAAAACACACAACACAAAACCAACAACAACAAAACACATCACAACAAAACAAACCAAACAAACAAAAAAAAAAACTCAACCAACAACAAAAATGTAAGAAATCCCACCTTTTCTGTAATGTGAGGGGGAGACCTGCTACAACATTTAACAGGGTAGGAAGGCAGGAGCAGCAATAGTTCTCATTCTAATACATCTCTAGGAGTCACAATATCCACTGATTAGCTGGCATATTTATCTTTAAAGAAACTATGAAAGGAATCATGAACAAAAATGACATTTTAAGAAAAAATAAAATGAGAACAAGGTCCCATTTCTGGTATTCCATCACATCTCCCCGTAGTGTGCAGCATCAACTCATTAGTGAAAGACTAATTTACCACAATTTTTTTGCTTTTGAAATACAAAAAGTATTAGGCTTAAGGTGACTCTCTCCAGTCACCAAGCAGCCTTAGACCTCAGTATGCAGCAAAGTTTTATGCTTTGTGAAAAGAAGCAGAAATACTGCAAGCTAAAGAAAGCCACTCCTAGAAGTGGAGAACTGAAAGTGTTTATTGTTCATTTTCCAAAAAACATCAAGCAACTTAAGGCTAGGATTTTCAAAGGGGCGTAAGAGAATTAGGTACTTCTAAACCTATTGCATTTCAGGGGAAGTTAAATACCTCTATTTCTAACTCTGCCCTGAAACAGAGTTAAGGTGGGATTTTGCCCTTTAACGTGCTCAAGCTTGGTGCCTTATTTTCAGTGAGCACTGAGACACTTAACACAGACTCCTCAGTCAAAGCCTTCTGGGGCATCAGGAATTTACCATCATGGTGGCTGTTATAAGACTAGAATTTATCAATTTTAAAATTTTCTTTGTCAGTCATTTGTAGTATAAATTGTCTTATTTCTTGCATTGGGAGGAAATAAAAAAAAAAGTGTAAGAAGCATCACTCAGAAATGAAATTCCTGATTAACATGAGGCAAAAATCCCAACATCCATTAGCCTAACAAGAACCCCATTTGCAGTTTAACAAAAAACAAACAAACAGAAGTGTAAGAAATTGCACATCTGTTCCTACCAACAGCAGTAAAAGATAGGAACAGGCTTGCACCCAGATAGCTATCTTTTGGGTGCCAATATTATATTAATTACATTAAAAATGGAAAAGCAGAAACTCTTCTACCTTCTTCATTTAGCTCATAACCACTTTTTTCCTTTTTTTTTTTTAATAGAAAATTAGTGTTTTTCCATTTAAAAGGTGAGAGCCACTCTGTAGTTACAAGTGGTACTTTTTGACTTTCTTAATACAACCCTGTGGCTACAATTAACACAACGGATAAATAGCAGATCAAATTAAGGTCTCATCCCATTTTACTTATAGGTGCAATCCTTGCAATAAATTGCAGGTTAAGCTGTCGGAGGTAAATGAGGAGAGATGGAAAGCATAATCTATGATTCCTGAATTTTAAGTGTTCAGACATTAAAAGCAAGTGAGAGAAGATAAGTATAAAGACAGAAAAATTCAACATTTTAAGATGACTTAGTGATTACTGTAAGATTCCAAATATATCTGAGATACATGTTTTGCACAAAGCTTTAAGAAAGGGTGACAAATTTTGTATTTCTCTGTATAAGTTATTTAATGCTTACTTTTATCCTTCACAGGGGAATAACATTTTTCAAAAGAGAGAGAGAACATGATTTTTCTTCTCATTATTTCAGAGTGATTTAGGTTCATTTCAGAACTTCATTGTCTTTGAAGTTTAGGGAATAAGGGAAGGCAGACTGTTTGCATGCACAGTCTTATTGTTGTGGAAAATCACTATTTCATCCCTTGAAAAATAAATAACAGAACCAATCTGAGGTCCTTCACAACCTGCAACTCTTACAGGCATTTTAGGACTGCATACTGTCTGATCTATTTCGTTTGCAATTCAGTCACAAATTCCTCACAGGATAAAAATCAAAACATTGTACAAATGTGTACTGTCTTTAAGTACAATCAGTCTAAGGATTTTTAGGAAGGGATTAAATCAAGGAAGGCAGCTTTATGAATCATTGTCTGAGGTATATAACATTTAATAAGAATCCTAAGATTGCATCTGGAAAAATACTGTGCACTTACTGCCAAATGCTGAATCGCTTCCTGTAACAGGAGTGGGAGCAGGATGTACTCAGAACTTCAAAGAAAGAACCTGTTATCTGAAATAATGAAAAAAAAGAAAAGAAAAGGTAACCAGATAATACAAAGTTATTTCAGTGCCCTTTATACCATGAGGTGGTAACTCCACTCTTTACTCACATAACCCAAGTTATCAAAAGTGAGTGCTAGGGAACTCTGCTACAGCCTTCATCACAGCCTTAGCACTTTACAAACCCCAGTTTGGCAGGATGCTTACCGAGGTTGCTCAGTTACACTGGAGTGCTCTCCTTTCCTATTTTTTTCCATTAAACTTCAGAGAACACTGTGAAGAAAAGATAAGAACATGCTCCAACCTCTACCTTTTTTTCTACTATGAGAAAGTCAGAAAGAACAGTACAAATTATCAGCCCTCACATTCTCAGGTAACTCTGACCTTGCTTCATCCAGCTTTGCCCCATGAAATCAGAAATTCATGCCAGCTGGAGCCACTTAGCTCCTTTGGCCCTTTGCATCAGCTCACAGTCCAACAAGAACCACTCATGGGGTGGAGCTTAAAGAGCAGGGCTCACAGCTGTTCTGCTCAAACTGCATCAAGAGCCTCGAGGTCCCACCGAAGATGGGCAGATACATTTAAGACAAATTCCTTAGCAGCAAAAGCTTTAGTAAGAAAAAAATGGAGGCTGAGTCAAAATGTACATTTGTAAGCCGATGCAGCAAATTTTCTCTGACTGATCATACCTTGTGACTAGAGAATGACATGAAGAAGAAAAGCTAAGTCTTTCTATACCCATTCTGAGCTCTTTCTGGAGGCAATTCTACATCCAGCAGCACCGTCAACATCAAAAAACTCGTGCTCCTCACACACCTCAGTGACAGAAACCCTCTCCAGCCTTTTCCCGGAGGCTGCCCACAGCTCCAGCAACCAAAGAGGATGTTGCGTTAAAGTAAATGCTTTAACCACTACCTGTTTCCCGTCAGGTCAAACTAAGGCCATCGCTCAACCCGAGGAGGGTTGTAGATGCTGGGATGGGGCCTGAAGCGGCGTGCGTTCCCCCGCCGTCGCTACCCCCGCAGGAGGGCGGGGTGCGGCAGGACAGCAGGGACGCCCAGAGGGCGCGGAGGGAAGAGCCCCGGGCGGGGAGCCCGTACGGGAGCTGGAGCAGCCCGTCCCGGCCGGAGCGAGGGCAGGGAACGCCGGCAGCCGCTGCCCTCAGCCCCGCGGCACGCGCCTGACCGTTACAGACGGTTAGCCGCCCAGGGCGCGCGCCGGGCCGTTAGCAACCGTTGGCCGCCCAGGGCGCGCGCCGGGCCGTTAGCTACAGCCTCGCGGAGCGCAGGCGGACACTGGCTCGGTCCTGCCGGACGCGGAACGCGCGTGCGCTCCCAAGGGCTGCGGCAGCGCGGATGCACCGCGTGTGCGGGGCCGCGAAACGCCCGGCGGCATCTCAATGAGAGACCACTGGGCGCGAACGACTGTCGGACGGAACTTCCCGAGCTGGCTGAACCTCGCAGCTCATCTGCCCGCTGCAAGATCCTTCCCGCAGGAGTGTCTGGGAGGAGCTGGCAGATTCTAATCAATGTACCTTTAGAGTTCATGTTAAATAATTGATAAATTCCTGATTAAAAAAAAATGATCGTTAAGCAATTTATCATATGATAAAAGAGCCATTAATCGTTTATAAACTCTTATGCATTCCTACACATCTGCATGGGAGAAGGGAGCGATGCCCTTCTTAGTACAGATTACTCTAGCACTGTGAAATAGCATAATGTGAATATTCATGCTTACTCTATTTCCTTGAAATAAACCCTTTTTTTCCTTAAGGTAACTTAAAGCTGCTAGGATATGTAGTGCTTTCCTCCTGCAGTTAGAGTCATATAAAATCAGGAGCATTTAGGGGGATTTTGCAGATTCTGTCCACAGTAGACACTACACAGGTAAGATCATATACATCAACTATCCCCCACTTTTTCTTTCAACCCATATGATAGTAGTTAAAACTGCAAGATCTTTCTAGTCTCTACAGTCACACTCCTCGAAATAGGTAGTTTGTACATAAAGATTTTTCCAAAAGCCTTTTTTTTCCTTCACAGTCTCTCAGCATGGAGCAGACTTGCATCTCTTTGTGGGTGGGTTTTGAGGGATTTCTTTTTCCCACTCCAGCACTTACCCTTTGGTTTTCCAGCATCTGCAGCTATTCGAATGGAATTAACTAAGTCTCGCATGAAGTGTGGATTTCCTGATGTTTGAATAAAAGACATTTCCTTGTGATTGAGCAATTTGGTCATTAAAATCAACAATCTCCAGATCTTCTGAAATGTCTGATAAATTTTAAACAAATCCTGAACAAAAATGGGAGAAGTTTAGCATTAAATACTTCAGATCATACAATGGACTTGGCAATTCAGTTGTGCATAGACTGTTTTGATTCTCTGGTTTTCTTTCATAAAAAAAGAATACGGCAGAGGCAAAACTTATCAAAGGCTTTCACTGAAAGATCAGGCTGCAAATTTATTGCTAATTTGCCCCCAGTCACTTCATCAACCAAAATACCACACCATGTTCCTGACTAGGAAAGGGCTGTACCTGTTAGCAGCCCAACACAGTGACTGTAGGTGCTGAGGAATATGAAAATGAGATGCAGAGGCTGGCCAGGCTCAGATGCTCCCATTAGCTACTATCTCCTGTTGCCACTGTTGAATATAAAACTGCCAGCCTAGGTGGACTAATAATCTAACCGAGTAGGACAGTTACACTCTTCTCAATTTTGTAGGTTATTTGTTATTAATTAGTTGTGAATATACAGTAGCTATAAAGATGTTCTTAGCCATCATGGGGCCTTAGTGGCAGAGATAACTTTCCAGTTGCTGATTGTAGTCTGTCTTGCAGCCTAAGGTCCTGCTGTGTGGCTGTGGATTGTAGCACAATATTTATATTTCCTGATTTCCAAATATAACTTTGTGTGGCCTGACTTAAAAAGCAGTTTAGTCATGTGCCTGAAGTGCAAGCTACCTTATTCATAAAATTAAAGATGGATGTTGTGGAAATAATGCAAAAGTCAGGGCTTTTTCGTACTTCACGTTTGCAGGTTTTGAGCTTAATTTGAGCTTTTGAAACTTAATTTAAAATTGGTTTCTTCACACATCCAGCTACTAGCTAATTAACGAGAAAAGTGGCAAAAAAATTGCCCAAATAATCAATATGCATTTCTTTTGTAATTTGATTATTTGAGGAGAATTATATAAAGCTGTAATAATTACCTTTTTTTTTTTTTTAACCAAGTGATCCTTTGATGAGCTACAACAGCAACCAGACCTCTAAGCAGGTTTTAGTACAAGTATAGAAGCTTCTAAAGTCTACTGTGTCGAAGTAAATTAAAGTGTTCCTAAGTAGTCCTTAATACAATTGACCACAGTGATTTCTACAGAGCAATTATGTTTTACTGTGTCAATCATCCAATAGACATTAATATAAAGCAGAACAGCTCCGAAGGCATTTGTTATGGACTGTTGTGTCAAGAACCCAAATGCTAATCTGCAACAGCCTTGATATTATTAGAACTACTAAGGGTCAGATTCCAATTAATCCACAGATTTAACAGTCCTCCACTGTAGTGGGTCTTGATACAATTAAGCAATAATAGATGACAGGAAGGATACTTCCTGGCAATTAATGACCAATGGCAGTCCTTGAAGGCCCTTAACCCAGCTGGTCATTAACTGCTCAGAGACACAGCCTTGGAGCTCATATTTTCTATTGTAAATCATATATTAAAGAAATAAATCAAGTACTGGTTTTCTCCCCTTCCTCCCCTCCCCCCCACTCCCATCCTATAGAGCTGCTGCTCTTGGACTACTGTGGTAGCAATTAATTGCCACAGGAAAATCCTGGTGCAAGTAACCAGTTGGGAGACAGGCCAATCTTGTAATCCTGAAAACCCCTAGCTGCAGCGAGTCCTAAGGCTCCCAGGGAACCTGCCACTGCAGCTGGTGAGCAGAGTTTGTATTCTGAGGCAGCATTTCAGTGCTTGGACAGAAGAAGAAACACATTCAAGGGAAGGAGGATGGACCCAAGCAGCAGAAGCACCTCGATTCTCATCTTGGTCATGCTCTGTTACCTGTTTGGTACCAGAGAAATGGCTTCGCTTCCAGTGCAGTAAATCCTTCCTGTGATAACTGGAATAACAGTAGTAACATAGGAAGCCAAGAGGCTTACTTATTTACTCATCCATTACTGTGCTATCTTTCCCTTGCAGTGACCTGATGCATACACTGTATTATTAGTAAAATTTTTGAAGGCTAAAATGACCAGAGTGACAACAAGGCTAATGCAGGGAAGTCGTCATGACCAAGCTGTTCAGAGGTGCTGTCCTCCAGGGAAGGATGGTGTCTTATCATGGCCACCCATCTGTCCTGGGCACACTACTCCTCTCGGCACCAGGAACATGTATGCTGCCCTGCAGCCTCCGACAGAGTTTGTCATATGTGGACACAGCACCGTGTCCTGCATGGTAATTTGTGAATATTTTTGTAGATTGACATCTATAGGTGTCAAATAAACATTTTGTCTCTTACCGCTGCAGAAAGCAGTGACTTTTTGTACGTCATTCCTCAGCTTGCTTTTCACTGTACCTGTGTAACACCCACTGACACCATCGGTTTCCTTTATTACTGATTGTTATTCACAGATGCAGGTTCCAGCAAGAAAAGGAGACAAATCACACAGTAAGGGGGAAAACAGAAGTTAAAATTTGGATGGCATAATTTGACTTAAGTGGAGCAACACAAAAATACAGAAGTTGAGTATTGGATCCCATTTCAGATGTATCATATCAAAGAGAAATTGAGGCTCAATAACATGTTTCTTCATCTTTGTGTGCCTTTGACCTCAGCTTAAGCTGGACTGTGATCTAGTGCCTGTTTTTCAAATTTATGGTATGGCTATTGCCACATTTTGTAGATTCAGTAGCAGATATAAAGGTTTTTTGATGCCTTCTCTCCAAGACCACCTTAGTGTTGCAGCTTGACTAAGTAGACGACTTCTTACCAGAAAACAAAGCTTAAATTGCCCAAGTCAATATTTATGTATCTTTCCATTATCACATGTTGGTCAGTAACTTCAATACATCTACTTTTGACCCTGAAGTATTTCATCACAAAGATTCATAATGCAGTACGTAATTTTTACTAATTTCATGTATGATGCTCTCTCCAGGGAAGTAAGGATTCTTTCCCATTTGCATTTACATGTAACGGAGCACTGGAAGAGGCTGCCCAGAGAGGTTGTAGAATCTCCTTCTCAAGACCCACCTGGATCTGTTTCTGTGTGGCCTGCCCTGGGTGTTCCTGCACTGGCTGGGGAGTTGGACTTGATGATCTCCAGAGGTCCCTTCCAACCCCTGCCATTCTATAATTCTATGTTTCAGGGCAGTTTGTGCAAACTGCAACTAGGCTGAAATCTGATGTAATACACAATCAAAATGTTCTGTTACATTATGGTACAGTACACTTCAGTGTAATTTATTTTTTTCCTATGGGAACCATGACTAATTACTAAGTCAAAAGCCAATCATAATACACAAATGGCAGCAGTTTACAGACATGGCAATATGACAACTATAGTTTTTTCGTTGTCAACTTTGGTTAGGTTGCTTAATGTTATATGCAGCGGAAAAGAGGAATGCAAAGAAAGAAGAAACATGAGAACTGTTTTGTCTCATTTCTACTAAATAAAAGTCCTTCTGAGATTATGTTGCTACCAACAGCACTTCCTGCTTACAAAATTGATGGTACCCAGTGAATATTATCAAATTAGGTTGGTTATCATGCATGTCTTTTACAGTACATGGTATTAATGGATTTCAGAAGCTGATAAATGCCTTTGTGGAATGGAAAGACATGGGGAAGACTGGAAAAGCTGAAAGATTCAGTTGCTAAATTTAAAGGAGGCCAGCTGATAAGGCCTAGTTGTATTTTCTTGTCCTTCAATTCATCATGGTCTATCTTTAACTTAAAAGGAATAATAAGGGATGTATAGAAGAAGTCACACACACATCTCATAAAACAAAATTTATCTTTAATTTGTAAGTGTCAACAGCAGTACAAAAGATGGAGTGATGGTGAATAGATTAAGGGTAGAGAGGACAGTCTTGAGGTAAATGAGCATAAATAGGCAGTCTTATAGACACTCCCCTGAGGGGTCTAAACCCCTATCATGGCATATACTGTATCACCCAAGGATGACATGTTTAACATATCAGGAAAGCACCTTGTGCAAAAAAAAAAAAAAATTAAAAAAAAATCCCCCCCACCCAAAACATGTAGGTAAGGTGCCAACATACACCAGAACATACTGTATATGGACAGTGTCTTTCAGTTTTGTCTTTTCCATTAATAACTGAGGCAGAGGAGGAGAAGACTCTTAAAAGTACCACTGAAAGATTATTTAATATTTAATTTACCTCACGTCAATACTGCACAACAAAATCCAAGAAGTCTGTTTATGCAATGAAGCAGAGCTAAGAATAACTATTCTCTTTTTTAAATTGAGAACAGGGTTGTTTGTTTTTAAATCAGTATCCTTAGCAAACTTTTTTCTTTCTTTCTTTTTTTTTTTTTTTTTTTTACTGTATCAAGAGGAGAGTGTGAGATGTGATGGCAACCCTTAAGTTCATTTAAAAACTTTACACTGGACTGTACAAGATTTTTTTGATAAACTATTTACATTTTCAGACTTTAAAACATATTCAAAGCAGCAATAGACACTAGTTTTTCTTCTAAACGCCCAAATAATTACCGGCCATGGGCCCAGGTAGGTACCTGCATTGTATATAGAATTTCTACAAAGAAAACCTGCCCATTAAGTTAGCCAGTGGGTGTCCAATGAGCAGCCCTCACCGTTAAGAGCTGCACCCACAGTGTTGCTATAGGAATCAAAGCATAGTACCTTGACAAGAGAGTCTCAATTGTCCCAACAGCTCTACACAAACTTTACAATTTGAAACAGCAGCTAGCATGTCAGTCCAGCATGTCAGTGAATTGTGCTGATTAAATTAACATAGAGTACAATCTCACAATATACATCACAAACAAATTACAATGTCAGGAAATAAGAGTTACAGTAAGATAAGTTATGTAGTAACAGCTTATAAGCTTGTCTTAATGTAATAAAAAAAATTTTTACATGAGAAATACAATAATGAATGAACATAAATGCTAAGCATTCTAGTTTGCTACAAGCTGAAGAAGGGTACAAGAAAAAAAAAAAAACCTTTGCTTTCTAGAAAGCAAAACACAAATGACAAAGGAAGACAAACGGAGAATGCACACTAGCAGGTCTGCAATGTGCAGCATACAAACAGTTAAATATTTGCACATTCCCCATACTCCAAGAGCACCAAGGACCTCACTTGTGGTTTTTAGAAAGCGGAAATTACAAAGCAAGCCATGTCACTAAGTTGCTTTATAGCTTTCATATTGCCATAAATACCAATTTGATAAGTTTTCCTTCAGCCCAGTTCACCCCACCCCACCCCCTTTTTACCCAGCGTGTGAAATCTCAGAATACTTCTTTGTCACCATTTTCAACAAATCTGGTAGTTAAAAAAGGGCAATGGATTAAAATGAAATCTATTTGCATATACATTTTGTTTTCCTTCTGTAGCAGGACATTACAGTATATAAAAAAAATGTAGTTTGATCTGAGAAAAATCACAGATATTAATGGGTTATCAAAAAAAAAGGTTGGAAGGTTTTTTTTAAAGGAAAAAGAGTAAGTGTTTTGTAAAAGATCAAATGAGGTCATATAGTATTATTCTTTCAAAAGAACATGCTTAAGTGCCAACTTGAATCTTAAAAAAGCATGCAAAAACACCAAGGGTCCAAGCCCATTCATTAACTTCTCATAAAAACATGAAGAACTCTATCATACATTCTGCTGGCTGCATCTCCAGTGCAGTTGTTCACACTGTGGCCCTGGCTCAGCAAAGTTCGCCCCATTTAACACAAACACGCTACTGGTCCTCATGACCACCATGGAAGTACCAACATGCTTAATATTAAGCAGGTAGATAAGTGTTTTGCTGGGGGAGGATGAAGATCTTAATCTAGTAGTCTGTTTTGTTAGGAAACTCTTTTGAAATGCTGTGCCTTTGATATGACCAAAAAACAAAACCAGAAAGCCAGCCCAAAGAGAGGACTATGTTTTAGATTGTATTGTGAGGTTGTTGTGTTTGTACTCAAAGCAGAACTGCCCACATCTGGCTGCTGTACACTTTGCATGGGGTATCATATTTATTGTGACTGCTGTTTGTTTTTCATTCCCATACTGCAGCAATCCCATCTTTTCCCTCCCCCTGCCTCATGCTGCACCTGAGAACACTGATTTAGGAATTGTGATCCCACGTATTCTCAGCGGGCGGTTTTGCAAGCTAAATGGTGATGCCCAAACATTCAGGCAGAGCAGAACGGGCTGCTTTGTCAGAGTCATTTCTCCATGTAAACCTGAACCCTGGAAAGCAGTTCTGTTTCCGTTAAGACTTTGATCTTCCATTTTTATGAAATATGAAGTGAACTATCTTAGCTAGCATCAGACTGGTTTGAGAGTGTTCTCTTGAAAATAAGTATTTCTTAATTTTCCAAAAAGAAAATATATTGTATCTGTTAATTAAATAAACTGTCTGTTCACAGAGAAAATAGTATTACTATATTTGTGCATTACCTGAATGGAGTTGTTGGGTTTTTTTCAGTCAGTTACTAAGGGGGGCTCAAACACAATGCTTAAAAAAAGCAATTCCAGAAATCCTCTTTGTGTGTTGTGTGAAAAATTTTCCCCTGTATTATAATATAATAAATGATTTAGTGAATGTAGAAAATAAAAGTTTGATGTTAAGTCTTGTCTGTGTTGCAAGGGCTGTCTTAGTCATGACAATATTTCTAGGGACATGATTTTGACTTCCAAATGCCATTCTTGTTAAGATGTAAAACATCGTATCAGTTTTACTTGGGTTCAGCAGACTGTGTTTCCTAGCAAATGTATCAGAAATTTGGTATGGTTAATATATCAACTTTTTGAAAGAGAAAAAAGTATTCTCTGTTTGTGGAATATGCTATTAAAAATCAGTGAGAGCACAAGTGAGGCATCTTGCTGTCCCAGCTGCAGGTCCACAATACTGTGCTCACACTGCGGGTGTAAATTCAGCATCTACATGAGGTACAGTGACTTGTCAGCATTTAATATGGACCAACATACACTGATATAGAACAAAAGTAAATACATAACTTATACTTCACTAAGTATCCATGAACAAAAAATAAAATTCTATTTCCTATGTTATATTTACACAATTTAAAAAAAAATCTAAAATGAGATGGTAAATTCATCAAAAACTTTGTTTTGAGCTCCAATTAATAAAGTCAAAATGCTGGGTTTTATCCTTATGATTGTCCTTGATTTCTACTGACATTTTAGAGCCAATGTCGGCTAATAAATAGACTAAAATGCTCATATGCACAACTCAGATTCAAATATGTTCCTCCCACTCCCCCAGCCAATAAATGCTATTTTACCAGCTGGCGATTCCTGAACAGCCAGTTATTTGTAAGAATGTGGCTTTAACATACAGAGCATCAGCACTGAGGCAGGGCTGGAGCTAAAACAAAGTGTTCATACATACATGTATTTTGCATAAATAAATGAAATAACAAGACATAAAAATGACTCAAATCCGGCAACTGTGAGGCAGGCCCACACGAGTCGAAACAGATGACTTTTGTTCATGTAGTTTTCGTACAACAGTTTCACATTAGTCAGAAGTGATAAAAAATACCATTTATATCCAGTGCTTATAACACTTACGAAACAACATCTGTGAGTGTGTGTTTTTTTTGTACTACAAGCAAAATCAAGTTTCAGTCCTAAAGAACAGTCCTTTGTTCTCCACAAGCCTGCAGAATATTATTTTGGCATGGTCATAAAATTTAAAAAAATTAACCAACTATACTAAATGTTTGCCTTTGTGCAAAAAAATAATTACATAAAATACAATGCTAGCAATACAGCATTCTACCTATGCAACAAAACCAGGAAAAAAAAGAGAGCAAGATAGAAAGAAAGTGATGTGGGGGGAGGGAGAGATACTTATAATTGGAGAATTATGTAAGACATTAATAAATAGTCTTTTTTTTTAGGAAATAATGGTATCCTCCCCCCAGTCTGAGTTGAATGTATTAAAACCAGTTAAAATTCCCAAGCGATTATAAGAACAAAACCCACTTTCTATCAGTACCTCAGCCAGCTTAAAGAGGGCGCTCACCAGCTAATGACACAGCATATGCCTTTAAAGTCTTGGCTAGACCAGTTTATTGCTTATTAGACATGGACTCAGAACACATTCAAATAAATATTAAAAATATAGCATTTTGTTCCAAATTACAAAATGGTCAGAGAAATTTGACCATTGTGTTTCTATGCCATTATCTTTATAAATTGTCCTGTAAATTGAACAATACTCTTTGTCTTGGGGGTTGTTCTTGCACGTTTAAATATGATTCCTACAGTGGCAACAATGGCTATCTCTGCCCAAATAGGCATTAGTGGGGCTACAAGGAAAATGACTGCTCCTGATACAGCATCTTGTCATTGCACCTCACATGAATTTCTGCAAGACGGGATGATAGCACAAGGATAGCCAGCATCAACACTATACTTCTTTAATTGTCTGGGCCCTAAACAAAGCCCATTCAGCTCTGTGGGAATATTCCCATAGACTTAAAGGAGCTGCTCTAGGCCCACTCATACCTCACAGCCTGCGTCTGAATTTATCACCAATGTGCTGAACATATCCAATTCAAAATAAAAGCTGAGAGAGTTGAGGAGCTTCAGCACATGTATTCATCAGGCCCATGGGATCTGCATATATATACAGTGATGTATTTGTGAACAGGAGTGGAGTGTGAGGGAAAAAAATAAAGGCAGTTTCTTTCTGTCCCTGAAATGTACTAAATTCACAATCTCTCTCCCATATATTTCCCAGAATTTTCTCTAGCAATAGCATTGTTTCTAGTAGTAATACAGATAAAAATTTTAGTTTCTATAGCACCTTACATCCAAAGATCCCAAAGCACTTAACAAGCATTCACCAAGATCTGTCTCATATTCCCACGACTAATATTCAGTAAATATTTTTGATGCATCATTTTCCCAGCTTCGCAAGTCAGATATTTTTGTGGCCTTCCCTCCCCCACTAGGAGTCTCACATATAAATCACTGCATAAATACTTAAGGTAGCAAACAGTTCCTTCAGGTGACAACAGGAACATGATGTACGGAGCCATGATTCACTGCAGGATTCTACAGGCCCTAAAAGTTCATCACGGTGGACTCTACATGCAGTTTGGATTTTACTTCTGCCTTTGCTGTCTAAGTACAGAGCTTTATAACTATAAACATATTTTTTTTAGGAATATTTGTACTGTATGTACATATAAAAGTACTCACTTTATTTTGTATTGTACATAGCAGAGTGTTTCCAAGTGCTCCTTGAACATACAGTGTTACAGGAACAACTGAATTTCTCATTCATAAATGTCATGTTCATTTTAGTAGCAGGTGCACTTTTATTTTCATATACCTGTGTAATTTATGAGAGAAGAAAGAAGGGGCTCTTTAAAGTATCAGTAAGGACTGGTAAGTGTAATGCCACCAACAGTACTTTTAAAAATAAATATTAAGTATTTGGACCCTTGACATTCTGGAATGAATAAATTATTTAAGAGAAAATGTGTTAAGACTGAATGCAAGGGTTAAAAGCAAAGGGGTAGAGAATGTAATCAGAGGTGGCCTCACACTGCTAAGACAGGCCCGTCCATAGCTGGTGATCGCTCTTTTGTGCTTACTTAAAATTTCACACTAATGGCACATCAAGAGGCAAAAGCAATTGGGCACATGCACTATGGCAACCATGTTCACTAACTTAAGAATATCCTGTCTCCAGATTCCTGAGTACTTTACCATATTCTGGAAAAAATTAGGTTTTATATTTTTTTTTTTTTTTTAAGATGCCAAAGGATTGTCTAAGACTTTACAGTGTCTCCTTTAAGACTTTTTTTTTTTAAATGTTAAGATTCAAAAGTTATGAAAAGTTTGGCACATCAGAAATTCAGCTATACATATGGAAAAAAAATGGAATTCAGAGACTATTTTTTAAAGATGAGCTATGATGCACAGATGTGCACACTTGTGGACTTGTTCTGTTTCACAATATGAAATCTGCAGTTTTTGTTTTCTAAAATAATCCAGAATAAAAACACATTCACAACCTGTAGGCTGGCACAGCATACCTGAGTGAGAATGTAGAACCCCCATCTAAAACAGTAACTTAAACCTTTATCAGCATCCAAACGGAAAAAGACAAAAGGTAAGACTTGTAAGACAGCTATTGATTCATATAAGTTTTCAAGTCCTGATGTCTGATATTTAATATATGTCTTCATCTAAATTAAAAAACAAAAACAAAAACAAACAAAACAAAACAAAAACAAAAAACCCAAGTTCATGAAAAATTAGGGAAACAATCTGTCTCACACATTAAGAAACATTTAAGACCATTCTGCTGATGTAACTGTAGGAGCCACACATGCATGCAGGCTCTTTAAGAACTTTTGTTCAAAAAAACCCCAAAAAAACCCAAAAGAGTCTGAGTACTTTAATTCTGTGAACACTCCTCAGTTGGCACTGACTGCCTCATGGGCTTCATTTTCACTACTATAGTCTGATTTGGGATCATCCTCATAGTCCTCGTACATTTCTATTTCATCTTCTCCATTTATCATTTCATTTCCAGCAATGCTTCCGCTGTCCGTCTTCATACCATAAGTGCTCTGAATGACAGGGATGCTGGGCTCTGGGCTGGCAGAGGTGCTCGAGCAATCTGATGTCATCTGAGGCGATGGCGTGGTAGTTGCCATGGTAATAGCACCAGGATAGACAACCCCCGTTCCCGTGGTGATTGGAATTTGAGGCTGTTGTCTGGAAGGAAAAACAAGAGGGGAACGTGTTTTCCTGTGTTCATAGGAGGGAAGACCTTCTGCCAATCCAGACAGAAAAGCGGGTGGCTTCCTAGAAAGGCTGCATGCATTGCTTTGGGGTTCACAATTCGGTCCCATACAGTATTGGTTCATCTTAACTCCCCACAAGAACAACTGGAAAATAAGCTGTTTAGTAGCTACCAGACATTGATTCTTTTATGTATTTTAGGTGTTTAATTAAACCATACTGCAAACAAACACTTGGACACAGTGTATGATGCCTAACTGCTACTGTAGACATCATGCATCCTAAATCTAAATCTTCCAAACTCCTGACAAGACCTTCTGTAAATGAGGGGACCTCAAGATTCCCTGTAAGTATCTAAAGTGGCAGAGAGGTGCCTAAGTAATATTGTCTAACTGAAAGTATGTAATTTATTATATAAGTGCTAGGTAGACTCCTACATCACTTAGAATTACTTTTGATATTTCATTGCTCGCTTTTAATTTTTATTTAAACCCACAATCAGAATGACATTTGTTCTTCAGTATATAAGGTGTAAGACTGAGTTTTTGAAGCAAAGTACTTTAAAGAAAAAAAAGAACAAATGTTCTTTTTTCTATGGTAATAGACAGAAATGAAGACTTTCTCCTGAGGACTCAATGTCAGATCTCATTTGGCAATGCAAATACATGGGAATTAAGGGTGCACTACCTATACTTTTGACACATCTTACCTTCTCATATCTAACTTTGTGCTATGTAATGTTGTCTTTTTCACATGTGTGTGATTTTAAGCATACTGGAACAATACCACACTTGAACTAAAATAGTCTTATATAACTGCTGGTCAAGAAATTCAACACAAGCTTTGCTGTAAACATGTACAGAATTCTACTAAGTGATGCAATGTCTCTTCTTACAGTGATGTATGTATATTCAAGTGCTTTGCTGAGTAAAGGTCAGGTTGCTGAACCCATTCCACAGTCTAGCCCTTATTGGCTACAAGTTAATTAATTCTTCCATTTGGATTAATTAACTAATAACATTCTTTCTACATTAAAATAATCATACAACTATTCTCATATTATTTCTGGATCATTACCTTTAGTAAAGCTAAGAGAAAATGAAGGGCTATAACTTGTCTGAAGGAAGAGAATCCCCATTGTACTTTAGATGCAACACTGAATGAACATCCTCCAGGACCAGAAATTCCTCAATGCCCTGAAAGAAGCTGATTTAGTATTGACTAGTTATTGAACATACTTGCCTGTTTGCATAATCTATTTAAATAATCATATATTTCAATGTATTCACATCTTCTTCAGAGCAATATTGACCAAATATTAGAAAATTATTATATAATTTTATCAGGGGAAGCAGTGTCAGATGTGTTTGAATGGTCTAATGAATCTATAACTTCTTGACCACTGTGTCATTCTACACTAAAATTCAAAAGGACATTCAATAAACCAGTCTCTCACAAATCCTTAATCATTGTTTAAATCAATACAGAAAGTAATGTAAAGCTTATTTACAAGACCCTACATGTTGAGTCTGTATTGTTCATTGATCAAACTCTAATTTTGACAAATATCACTTACTGAGAAACCAAAGTCCTTCAAGTCTGGAACCAATACAGACAGTTAAATAATGAACACTCTGTGTAAGATAGCATTAAAATAGCACGTAGTACTGTCATTGCTTGCACTGCCCAACTCTTAAAGCCTCTGCACTGCTTAAGAAATTCAAACATCTGTTGTATAAGTATGGTACACCTGGCTAGCAGCAAGCAAAAACATCACAGTAATTCATTTGGCACTGTCATTATGCTCCTGTTTGCAAATGCTGATTTGCAGATGATTTACAAACAGCTAGGGATTTTTCACTAAATTTTCACTTTTTAAATGGTCTGATAAATGTTCTGTGAAAACAATTTTCAGCCAATGTATTTGCCTGCAAGTGATTTTCGGCAAACATCATTCAATAGTTTATCCATAAAATTGAACACCTACCTCACATGGGAACATTTCTGTCCTAAGATCGCATGTTGTCGGGAGTATAAGCTATGACTGTTAAAAACCCACAGGTATCTCCTCCATAACTTTTAGACACAGAAAATGCTCTCATAAATTACTTTCCACAAAGCAAAGGAAAAAGGAACCCACACATGGTCACAGCAAAATTCTACACAGTTGTTACCAGGCCTTACACAATTCTCTTTAATCTACTCATCTAACAGCTGCTGGTACTAGCCTTTTTTTTCTGCTATTTCTTAGAATGAAAAAAAAAAAACAAACCCAAATGAAATAGAAAACAAAACATCTCTAGACATTAATCAAAAAATACCACAATATTAATGCCAAACAATGATTTGAGAAAAGCTGTTTTTACAACTCTTCTAATAAGAGTTGTGTAATATACTCAAAAAATGATTGAGAGCAAGCTGCTTGTGTGTTACCTATGACACTATGGATCAGAACCCTAATATCCACCCCTACACCTTCCCCCCCAAAAGTTTGTAATTTTTAGAAGCAAATTGCCTTTTCATAAGCAGCAAGAAGGAAAAAAACCCACATTGTTTAAGACAGGGCTGTGAAGTGTCTTGATAAAATGATGGTTGTCAGTGTTAAGCTCTAAAGGACAGACCAAGTTAAGAAATTCAGGTATTCCAAATGCTTATCAATCAGCAAAACTCTTTTGTATGTCCACATTTCAATGGGACAAAATACATTTTTCCCAGTACCACCCATTTCAAAATATAAAGAAGAAGGTCAGCTGAGCATAATGAGCATAATTTACAGAGATATCTTTTGCTTTAGAACACACCAAATGCATGGCAAACTACAGAATGAATCAAACTGGTAAAGAACTTCATTAGTGTAATAGGAAAGCTAAAGGCTTACTGAATTTGTCATTCATAAATGCAGTTCTTTTTTACATGTTATCCAAAAATCATGGTGTGCATGCCTGCTGCTGAGTAATAGCAGTGAGCTTTAAAATACCTCTATCTCATGGTGGAACTGTAAATGTAGCACCTGTACCACCTAAATGGAAGTGTCTCAAATGGCTACCCATTTGCTAGCAAAAATTTACTAACAGTTAAACATGGGCACCCACACAGCCACAGTAACTGGATAGCTACCTCAGACTTGAGCCCTGTTATTATTCAGTGTCAGTTTTGTGACATTTTTTAGGTTGTCACTGTGAATTCTGCTCAGGTAGCTGCATTACATCACAGAAAGTTTTAATTTAAGATACCACAAACTATATTGATGGCATATGTTACTGGAGATTAGTGTTATCATTTTCTAAGTAATAAAATTTTATAGGATGGGGAAGGGGGAATAAATCAGAGCATTTATTTAAATTCTAACCAATGTCCCTGAAAGGAAGAGTTGGAGTTTCTAACATCTGACTCTGGCCATTAAGATTTCTTTTCTTTGTAGTTCTTAAAAGCATTCATGTTAATGGTATTTTGTATAACATGAAATGTCACATGTTTAATCCCTGTATCTAGCTAGAGTTTTGCTTATCCTAGGACCTTGAAGTGAGAAGATAAAAACATACTTTATTGAAAGCTACAGGTTACAATTCAGCTCAGTTGCACATGGTTAAAGCAAGGATGTTTTCTGCCTGGTTAAGTTTTCCAGAACCCAGTATTAATCTTCCTATCTCTTCAGACCTGTGAGGAATGGTGACACATGGCTACGTACCCTGGCTTCAAACCATTCCTGTCTCCACCATCCTCTTTGCCAAAGAAATCCTTACGTGGCCAATTACTAACAGTCACTTGCCTCTTGGCTCTGCCAGCTTTGCTAACAGCACTGTCCAGTCTGGAGCCAAAGATTTGGCCCAAAATAGTTAGGTAAATAGAAAAAAGGAGGTTAACATGAAAATTCTTAGTCCAATTGACCTACACAAAAGTTTGTGGCATTAATATTTTTAAGATTTTCCTGGAGAACATTACACTTTTGACTTTTGCAAAACAAGCAAAACATTTAAATTGGCAAATTACATTGTTTTCCAATCCCTTCCCAATGATTTTCTGACAGCTCTTTAAATGACTGAAGCAAAATCGATTGCATTAAGGAAAATGCTTATATGCTACACACCCCTGAAATGTACATTCCCATAAGGAATACCATAACAGTAAATCTCACAAAAGCATCCATTGTGTACTTTAAATTCAAGCTACAGGAGTATAATATTACAGCCTTATTCAAAACCGTAGTCTAACAACATTCATACTTGTGTGTACAGTAGTTATAAACACTATAAAAGCTTTATTCTAAATATCTTACACTGGTAAAACACACACAAAAAAGTTACTGCTTACATCATTTTGCAGATAAATGTATATACCATATACTCATATTTAGAGTGTTTTAAACTGTAAAAATGACTGAAAATTGAATTATTGTTGTAAGACAAGGAAACAAAAGACAGACTTGTAACTTAAAATGTCCGAATTTATGGTTTATATATGTTCCATTTGTTAGTTTTGCATTACAAAAAAAGCACTATTGAAGATAAATTGTAAATCACTTGAAGTCTGTTCAGGGATTAATTTATAATCCACAAGTTCCCATTAATAATTTTATTATTAAAAATAACAATTATTTTAAAGACATATCAGGCTTCAGATTCTGCTTCCACTAGATATAAACCAGAAAATTTTTAATATACTCTGCATTAAACATGAATCATTTTTGTATATTATCTGCCTCATTTCAGACAAAATTCATTCATGTAGGGAAGCAACAGAGGGTCTATGCACGTTTTAAGTTCTACTCTGTTCTTTGAAATAATTGCCAGTTCCTACATTTTTGTGCTGGTCTATCACATATATAACATTTACCTTAAAATATTAATTTCTTGCCCAATTTATTCCAAGAGCCTTCACTCTCATTAAATTTTTTTTTTGGAAGTTTTTCTTTAAAAATCAGAACAGAACCTGGCCATTCATTTGCTTATTCTTCTATTTTGTGTTAAAGCCTGGCTAGTTTGTATACTGAGATTCTCTACACAGCTTTGCATCGTTGAACTCTGTGTTTGGGGGGTGTGTGTGTAGTGTGGTGGTATTATAGTTGTACACATGGCAGGATTATTCTATGCTAGTCAATGGCTCACCCAAGGGGACCTGATAGGAACTAGCCCTTACTTGATTGCTTAAGCCATAAATGTACATTTGGTATTAAAAAAAAAAAATTAAACACAAATATAAAAGAATATGAGTTTTCTTGCTATTAATACTTTCTTCTAGCCACCTGTTTTGAAGGTCTATTTTTCTCTTCACACATCTCCTACTTATCTTTTTATTCTGTGATCATAATTTTTTGCCATTTTGGCATATACTTTCCCAACATAATTGGTATGATTTTTTAAGAAAGAAAGAGGAAGGAAAGGAAAAGAAAAAGGGAAGGAAAGAGGAAAAGAAAGGAAAGGAAAGGAAAGGAAAGGAAAGGAAAGGAAAGGAAAGGAAAGGAAAGGAAAGGAAAGGAGGAAAGGAAAGGGAGAAAGGGAAAAGGAAAAAAGAAAAAGGAACAAAGGAAAAGGAACAAAAGGAAAAGGAAAAGGAAAGGGAAAGGGAAAAGGAAAAGGAAAAGGAGGAAAGGAAAGGGGAAGAACAGCAAAACTTCAAGAAGCACTTGGCACATTTCACCAAAGTCTATTTTGTACTTTTATATTCTATCTTACACTGAAATATTTAGAGTAAACATAAATTCAGTCCTAAAACCCACATTTGTCTCCTATTTCATTCTGAAAAGGAGACTGCATCTCAACTCTCATGTCTGCAGTTCTGAAAGACAGTTTGTGTTGTTTGTTCCATCAAAACAGTGGAAAAATGATAGGTGTACAAGGTCAGTTAGGAAAACTGTTCCAGCTGATGTTTTACATGATATTTACATTAAACACAAGGAAGAGTAAGTTTAAGAAGCTGATGGGCTCAGTTACTGTGTTTCACTTAATTAGTATGTGATTTGGGTGAAGTATTGCTTTTTATTACTCAGTAAACTATTCTGCTGAAAAAAATGATGCTGTGTTTTTTTGTTTCAGTTCAAAAAAGTGTCTGTTTGTTTCACCATTTTGCTTCGTCTATCCCAAGAATTCTGGTTTAATTCTTTCTTCAGGGGAAAAGGGAATTTGAGGCAACAGTGGGAAATCACAGAAAAGTATTAAATAATTTTTAAAAATCACAGCCTGTGTTTCCTTAGTATCAAAATTTATATTCATATTGAACTGCAACATGGATCTGTTGTCACCTTTATTGAGTGCATCCATTAGACTCCATAGCTCTTCTTCATCACTTGCATAACTAAAGGTCATTGTTTCTGGTGCAGTCCACTCATTGTTATGTAAGGGTAATTTACTTTAACTCTTCATCAACGTGGACAGAGTATGGTGAAGTGTATTTAACATAAATATGAATTAGAACCAATCCTTTCAAGAAAATTATTACATTCTCCTGGTCTTTGTGATCATACTGTTTGAGATATGAGAAAGGTGTTGCATTTAGTTTGCACCAGCAGTTTAACTTTGAATGGTTATTATATTAAAAAAACCCCAAACAAACAAAAAACCCCAAACAAACAAAAAAACCCCAAACAAACAAAACCCCCCAAAAGAAACAAAAAAAACCCCAACACCACGATATAACTTTTTAAGTAGGCACTTTTAAAGTTTCTTACATACATCCTCCATATTGACCTCTATATTTAGCCACCGCTTCCAGTGTCTGAAGTGCTGCTGCTTAATACTGTTCTGAGGTAGCAGACAATTCCTAAGTTGTTCAGAGTGCTGTTTTGGCATTTCTTTTGCATTTCTTGACTAGATCTGCCTTGGTCTGTCAATCTGCTTTGGATGACATAAGCTATGGTTTCATTCCCCCAATCTGAATATAATTTGTGATGTGCTGTATAAATTCAGATTTCTATTTAAATTCTGTATACAATTTTGATGGGAGCCTATTAGTAAACAATTTCCCTTAGAGTGAAGAATAAAAAACAATGTCAAAACTATAGACTGGAAGGCTATTTCAAGATATCAAAACCACTTCTATTTACTGATTGAAGAAAGAGCCCACATTGTTGCAGGCTGTACCACAAAATAATTGACTGCAACAGGAGTTCTGCATCCCAAGCCAAAAATGAGGGCACATAATCGACGTCAAGGTCAATTATCTGGTAGTGAAGTACCGAACAAAGGGAGACTATTGTGATTAGAGAAATAAGCAGAACATTGTGAATTTGGAAAGGCTGGCACTGGAGATAGCTTTTAGACTCTTTGTAAACCACCAGAAACATTGTGTTAGAGCACTAAGCATCACAGATTAATTCATAAAAAAAACCCAAAACAAACAAACAAACAAACAAAAAATTAAAACAAAACAAAACAAAACAAAAAACAGGAGAGATAAATCAGTTATGGTACAGTTGTTTCACTGGACTTCTGTTATCTGTACCCTGTAGATATTTCACAGTGCTTCTTTCTCTGCTGAAGACTAGAGGAAATACTGTTAAAAAACACACTGTGCTGGGATCTTTTTGAGGTATATATTCCGAGTTGTAAATCTACCCAGTCTATCTATACATTACTTGAAAGACTCATCCTATAATATTTATTTTAAAAAAGATTTTTTTTTTTCCCCACAGTTCTGTGTATAACAAAATTCCTAATAGCCTCATGCTATGATATCATTCATTCACATGCTTTCCTAGTGTAAGTGGTATTACTACCATCCCTTTTCCCCTCTCCTGACTCCTTATTTTACCAGGGAATAATCTTTTGTGTTTTTCTCTCTGTTCTTGTTTTAATTTAGGAAATGATCATAGAGTCATTACTAACACAAAAGGGATTAGCTTACTAGTAACTCACAAAATACATGAATCAAACTTTTCAGCCTAATGGGAAACAACTTCTTCTGACTTAAAGAATTCCACAATCAGTCTCATAATTGCCATTCAGTGGCAAACTGTTATCTTGATATTGCATGAAATGTCTTACAATTTTAATATGGTTTTACAGGTTCAAACCCTTACCTTATAAATTACATTAGTCAGTGACTTAAACAGATAAGTCTATTTGTTTTCAAACAGCATGTTCTGTCTTTGAAAACAATTACAATAGTACTCACCCTACGGTAAAAAACTGCCTCATCTCCTGTCTTCGAGACCTCATCAGTTGTTTGTATTCACCAATACGCAATTTCTTTCCATCAACAATGCAGGTACGTTTTGGTCGAGGTTTGTATTTGTAATTAGGATACTTTTCTAGGTGGATTTTACTTAGCCGTGCCTGCTCTTCATAATAAGGTTGTTTCTCTTGATTTGACATGGACTTCCAGCGAGATCCTATTAACACAAAACATTTGTGAGTACTCAAGTAAAGCAGGTTTAGCTTTACACATACACATTTCAACATGGCTTCTCAGTATAATAAATATATTTCAAATAAATTAATTAAACAAACTGATTAGAATTTACATCAGCCAGCACATATATTGGAATGCACAACCTAAGACACCTTAAAAGAACACTGATTTTCAGATATTGCTGCAGATCAAACATATGTAAATCTCTATTAAATAGGTGCATTTAAAGTCAATAGCTACTTCTCAAAATCTCAGCCTCATACTGCAAAACAGACTATTTTTTTACAAAATGAGCATACTTCTGTGATTAATTCTATACTTCTGTAATACCACACAGAGTATTATGATTAAGTAATGTCTATAACCATACTTTTACTGTTAAAAGCTTAACGTATCACCTGTGGATACATGCTTCTTTAATAGCTTTATGAGGATCTGTTTTATACACTCCTACTAATCGATACTAATATTTTGCTATGTAGAAGGAAAAAATTAACAAAACCTTATAGATTCAACAAAATTATGAAAATTCCCTTTATTGTCATAAATTTACTAATCTTCTGATACAGGTTTAGCATAATATTGACACTTCACCATATTTTAAATCCTATTATGCATATGATCTTCTGGCCAGATGTAATTATTGTAAAGCACTGCACTGAGAACATTTAACAAACATATATTTAAAAAAATAGAAATATAGAAATCACATTGTCATTACATACACCACTTCAGGTACTGTAAACACTCATTGAAATCTGCACCAATAAAAAAGTAAAAATATTAACAAAGTGTACACAGGAAGAGGAAAAAGTATTCAGATCTCTTGTATTGTTTATAAGGAGCTATCTAAACACTTGAAAAGAGAAGGGATTTCTTTTTCCAGGGGATAAGAAATGCAGAAAAATAGCTTTTTGGTGTCTTTTGGATGAATAAAATGATTACAGCTGTGGTAAACGTGGGTGGAAGCTATTCTTTTACCAACATTTTTCATACATCAACAAATGGAAAAGTTGTATAAATATTATCCGTAGCCAGGAATAGTCTGTGTCAGTTCTAATATTTCAGTCTCTTTCCTCATTGTCCTGGAAAAGTTGCACAGATATTATCTGGACATAGACTTATTTGTGGCATAGCAGATACTGACAGGTTAATTCCATGGTTAACAAAAACTCAATTGCTGGCACTTTTGAAATATTTATGCTGGAAGTTTACATTTTAATGAATACAGTTACTATGCTCCTAATAGTTTTTTCACAGAATGCACACAAATAATATAGATTCCCTACAGCTGCCAACACTGAAACAGTGCAGGTTTTATACAAAACTGAAAGGCTATTCATATAACTTACTTATATGGTAGACAAAAATATGAGAACTACTAAGTAAGATTTTGGAAGTTTTAGGACAAAGTAACAAAGTATTCTTGACTCTGATTGAACTAACATGCAACAAACTTCAGTAAGAATGCATCTGAACTCAAAGTTTACCATAAATTGATTACAGAGGAAACTTGATTTTTACTTTTATTTATTATGAGTTACATTTGGAATCTGTCTTTCACTTCAAAGACTCAGAAAGCAAATATAGGTTTTAACATTTCACCACTCATTCTCACGTATGTTTCTAATTCTCTGGAGGGGTCTTAAAAAGCAAACAAAAATTTCTCAAAAATAAGCCAATTTATTTGTACAGTGGTAAAACATAATCCATGGTATATTCCCTGATCGTCCCAATTTATACAAATTAAATATTAACTATAGTGTCTTTTAACTAAGCAATATTTTAATTGTATGATACTAATGCTTCCTTAGCTTTTTTAACATTGTAACATTTTGAATCAAACATCATTTTGCATCCAAGAAGATATGCATGTACATGACTTCAGAACTGTGCCAGGTTTCTTTCTTTGACACTGCACTGTCTGACATTAACCCACAAATTTGTTCTTTATTAATTTCTCCCCAGTATTTACTCTAGCAAGTACAATTTTGCATTCAGGTGGTTTGTAATTCAAGTGATTTCTAATGGTATCTGGCCATTAGACCTTTTATCGGGTTACACTCTTGCAAGAGATCTCACAAAACAGTCATTTTGAATGCTGCTAAGTCTTTCAAGCATGTTGTGACTCTGCTGTTGAAAATAAAAAAGCATTAGGGAAGGGGCAGAAAGAGAAAAGGAAGGGAATGAAAATGAAAACAACCCATGAGTCTTCATTTGTGTAAGTTTCAGTAAGTATTTCCAATTTCAGTGAACATCTCCCAAACAAAATATATCCTAAAATTAGAGAAGTTGCATATCCAAGAAGAAAGTAACTAGCCTGTGTCACCAATATAAATAACCTCATCTTTCCACAGCTCCAAAAATAACTAACCTCTGCCAATTGCCACTACCATAGCAGAGCCTTCTCAGCTTCCCTTGGTTTTGGTTCAGTCACAGTCATGATTTGCAAATTGTCTTGCACTTACCTAGGATTTTACTAATGTTGGAGTTGTGCATGTCGGGGAAGGCTTGGAGAATTTTTCGACGCTCATCCTTTGCCCAAACCATGAAAGCATTCATTGGTCGTTTGATGTGCGGTTCGCTACTGGCTCGGCCCCGCGAATCCCGGTAGACTCGAGCTTCAGCCACAGTGGCACCTCCTGTTGGCCAACAATAATACTGCTGTAGTTTAGCTGCAGAGCCATTCATTGCTTTACTTCCTGTAATGTCAGGGCAGGAAGAAACAAGATGGATGCAAAACATTATTATGTGGATTATGCAAGCGCTTTCAGTGCTGTGTTTATTTTAGCCTCAATCTCTTTTTTTCCTCTCTCTCTTTTTGCTTCCAGATCTATGAAAGAGAGACACACAGAGCAAAAGGATTTCCAGTGATTTCAGGGTAACTGATCAGGCTCACACAGCTGAAGGCATCAACATCTGAGTAAGGAAACAAATTTCACTGGTATTTCTCCGGTTAAGGAATGGAGATTTGAAAAATTTTGCATTTGGGTCTTTAACATAGCATACATGTTCTGAATGCTCAACAAAACTCACATAAAAGTTACACCTAAGAATCCATACTGATGTAGGCCTGTTCACGTAAGTGATTTACAATGACTTTGCTGCTTGAGCAGTGAAGCACATGCCAAACATTTCATAAAATAAATTATATAGTACACCAGGTACATGCTGCTAGTTGTATGGATCTGATTATATTTGGAGCTGAACACTTTAAAGTCACATTGCTTTAGTTGAATTTTAGATGTGTGTTGGAGTGTTCGATCACATATACGTAATAAAACTGTCTGCCTTCAACAGGTACCTCACTGCATCCTGGAGCTTCTGGAATGGGAGCCAAGCACTCCAGCTTCTCCATGCCTGCTGTGGTTTAATGTATCCCAGTGTCCTGTCATGACCCACCATCGATTCAACATGTACATGTTAACCTTAACTGTGTTTTTGAGTGCATCCAGCCCTGCTTCCTGGTCATAAACAGCAAAGTTTCATGGGGAGTTCATATAGCTGAGCATGACGTGTAGAACTAGTTAATATAGGAGAAAGGTAACCAAGCACAGATAAGGCCTGCTTTTACCAGAAACGCTTTTGCAATTCTGATGTTAACAAATGTGTTTAGGGTTATACATTCGCTATAAAAGAAATGCAAAAAGTCTCTACAGTGGGAGAGTGACATATTTAGTCTTAGACCTCATCACGCTGTTCATATAATTCAATACCTTGAAAAAACAAGGTACTTGACAACAAATTAGCACAGCAATAGGCCTCTTTTTTTGTAAACTATTACAGCTCCTGACATGGATTTATTTGTCAAATAACATAAGATTAGTTTTTTACACAAAGTAAAACACTGCAGATTTACTGATTTCAGTGACTGACTGACAATGTTTTCATTGCGCAATAACTAAGTTTCCTAATTTAGTGTGAAAACACTAGATGTTAGGTATAGCATTTAAAAATTTCTATATAGGAAATACATTTACATGAAAAAAAAGTCCTAAAATAGAGGATGAATAACTAATACACTACCTTTTTTGCCACCATGTCCACAGTACATTAATTTCATTTAAAACGCACTGACCATACAGGATAAATTGATTTTGCTTTATATGGTGTTGACAGCCATGTTTATTGTGCAGTGAAATGTAGTGTAGTTTCAAGCTGACTATATCCATCAACACAGGGCAATATGCTGACTACTGGGCCAGATGAAGACATACATTATTCGGAGAGCAAAACACTCATTCCTATATGGCAGTGTCTTCTCCTTAGGATCACCATAGTAATTTATGATGCTTCCAATGCCATTACTTTACAACTGACGCCAGTTTGGCAATTTGTATACTAACATGCATGCACATAAAAAAAGACAGGTTTCTGGCAAATGTGAGATGCAAAACTCTTTTAATACTATTCTAAGGTAAGTACCTTAGAAATGCTACAGGTGTTCAGCATTTGCAGGAGGCTGCAGCTACAGTCAGCTTTTTATTGCAAAAATGAGCAGCAGTTTTACGAAGTGACCTGCACGTAGGATCAATTCAGGGATGTGTATGGTTAATGAGGCTCTGACCATTGTTGTCAGAAGGCTTGGAACTTGCATATCAAACATGCTGTTTTTTGAGAGGATATATTTATTATGAAACTATTATAAGTTACAAATATAATAAGCCACCATTTAAGAGACATATGGCTATAATTTGGAAAAAAAAAATTGTGTTATGGTTGTTCCATCTTTTAAACTAATACTATAAAATTTGTAACTAGTATGTGGGCGATTAGGAAATTGGTGACAAATTAAAAAAAATTAAATTATTATTGATGCAAAGTTGTCATTTGTTATTCAACTACTCTACACACAGCAAAGGACATATTTGAATCCATATGATTTTCTGTCTTTTACTTTCCCAAAGGTACTTATTCACTTAAGGATTTTAAAAAGCAGCCAAAGAGTTGATGTTCTTTGTTCATGATCTGGGGGAATATTTGCAAGTTGACCCATAGGCCATCACAAAAGCATCTGCAAAATGAATTTCTGCAAATACCTAAAGTAACATAATCTCCATGTTCTTCTATCTGAGAACTACAGAATTACATTCAGCATATAAAGCATTACAAAAAAATACTTCTGTTAGCGTGTGATTTTATGTGGGAAGCCAGATAGTCTCAGTACTTTTTAGCTTGAAATGAGGCACTAATGATCTAAAAAGTACTATTCTCAGTGAGCTCTTACAAGTTGAAACACCCAACAACGAGCTTTCAAATTGCTTGTTCTTTGGAACTTTATCCTGTCAATCAGATACTTAGACAGCATTGTGCCCTGTATAAACATTTTCAATAGGTTTTACAAAGTATGGATTTTTTTCTCTTAGTACTAACAGAGGCTGAAAGAGATGCTTGACAATTTTAAAGAAAAGACATATACAACTTCAAAGAAGTAGGTGTTCTATTTCTTTCTGAAAATATTTTCGGGAAAGTCTAATAAATAATAAACCCCCCAAAATAGATAAAATAAAAGTGTACTACTAATGAAGAGGGAGAAGAGAAGAGGAAGTTGGTAATTGTCTCTCTGTGGTAACTAATGCTCCATCTGCTAGGTACAGTTCATACTGCAATCAGAGGAGCAGGCTTTGATTTTCAAAATTAAGAGCTTGGTCAGAATTAAAAAATGTTGCAAAAGCAGTACAGTTTGGCTGCCCTACTGGCTTAGTTGGCAAAGAAATCTACACTTTGGCCTAAAGTCTGGGGCTGTCTTCAAAATGAGGATTTTAGATTCTGAGGGTGTGGGCTGCTACACTTCCTAGAGGGTTTGTGTTTGCTCAATTTGTAGTGACTTTGATGATTTAAAACTAAAAGCAGCTTAGCGGAGAATTATCACTTTTTGCAGATATATGGCAGACATCTCCCCCATGCAAGCTGGATTCCAGACTAGACTCTTGGGATGGTAATGGGTCAAAGAACACCACAGAATGAATCTAAAAATGTTACAACTTCATTAAAGTAATTCAATAAAGGAATCCTATTGTCTTCAACAAGATGTGGTTTTATCTTCCATTTTATACATCATGTACCACAAAAAAACCTCAGACTGGGCCTTTACACATTACCAGAATGCAAACAATAATAAACATGATAGAAAGGAGGAAAGAAAAAAAAAAAAAAGTAAGAAAAAGATGAGGAAAGAAAGATAAAAGAAGTGACAGGAATAAGAAAGAGATTTTTATCAGTCACTCTCTTATTCCTTAATTACTCTTCACACTCTGGCCATTGATTCATGTTTGAAGTGATACATTTCCTTTAACTCCCCACAGATAATAAATCTCTGGTTACTCTAGAGAGTATACTGCATACCATCTTCCATAGACATATACCAGATAAGATACAAGAAATAAATACAGTCTTTCTAGGTTCCTAGTGTAAAAGTGACTGGTTAGTAGTAAAGCTCCTATCATCAGTTATTCATTAATCTGAGATGACATTTTTGTCTACTTTGTGAAAGACTGATTGCAACCACCAAAATATCTGGCCCTGCCTGTGGTAGTAATACAAGTATCCCTGCTTGCATTGCAGAGATCAAAACCTAATAAACATGCAAACAGGAATCACTCTTTTACTACTAGAATGTAGAGATGGGTTACTCATAAACATGGAAATGCCGTAGAAACAGGGAACATGAAAAACCGGCTTGGCAGTCCCCTGTCCTCTTAACCTGTGGACAGACAAATGCAGCCTTTATGAAAGGTATAGCAATATTTCAAATCAAATAGAAAAATGCAAATAGAAAACAGAGAAATACAAATCTGGAAGGAACAGAATGACAGAAGAACCTTTGGAAAGTTTAGAGTACAAGAATAATCACTGATCATTTCGAGTTATGATGTTCAATGTTCAGTTTTGGAAAGTTACAAATATTACCACTTCACCGTAATCTAAGTGCCTTGTAGCAGTGTTAGTGTAACTTTTATATATTTTGCCCCTTGCCTGCCTCTTACTTCTTCATCCCCACCCACATAAGACTTTCTCATTCATTATTACCAGCAAGAGAGGCAAAATAAATGGGTATATCATGAACTACTGTAATTTCTGGCACATCTTGTCATCACTAGGCAAAACTAACACCCACTTGGAAACATGACTAGCTCCAGGACAGGGATGCCTGTAGTCACACAGTGGCACAAAAGCTCTGCTGGGAAGTGTCTGTCAAGCTGCTTTCATTCCAAATGCTAAACAAATACTATTCAACTGGAATATGAGGGCCAAACATTTCTTATACGCCGCATGTCAGTGAATGAAAAGGGGAAAAAACTGAGAAAGACATGAGTGATTCATGAAATACTGTAATATTTAAGTGGGCTCTAAAATATTTCACCTTCAAGGGTTCTGAAATGTGCTAAGTAAATACTAAAAGGTGGGAATATATTGTAGCACAGGTTAGCTGCATCTGTGCAACACTCGGTTATGATAGGGCTTCTATTTTTCCTGGTAAGAGACTCCATTCTCTTTAAAACATCAACAAGAAGAACCAAAAGGGAATTCCCCAAGGTCAGCTCTAAGGAAACATAAACCTCTAATTCAATAACTCCGCTACTGCACTGAAAAAGGCCTTATTATTGCAACATCCATATGGAGTCAATTGGACATTAATGACTAATCAATCCCTCCCCTTTCTATTCTACTTATAGTGTCACAAGCCATGTTTAGATTAGCCCATTTCCTGCTTAGGATCGCTCAAGATGTCTTTTGTTCTTTCAGGGCTGGCCTGATGGAGGCAGCTTAAACAAACACACGACCCAAGTGGTGCAGGAGTTATAAACTGCCATATGTGAATGAACAAAGGGGCCATACTAAAGCCTTTTGTGGTATTTGTTAATGTTTTTCATCTGAGTTTAAAAAGACCTAATGACTTTGTGGTGAGCTGATGCATGTGGCTCGTGGCTTTGCAAAATGAAGGAAATTCTAGCCAGTTATATATCAACATATATTTTCCAAAGTGCCTTGTTTTCAGTTTTGGTGGCAGTGAGTTTACTTTTTTAGTACATTTGTTTTACATATGCAAGCAAAATTCTTAATCTCATTTAAAACACAGCACCGGTTTTCACAGCCATCCTCACAACCTGCATATGTGTCTTTCCTCATTTGAAAGTCTAGAGCTAAAATTAATAGTGAAATATCTTCTGTGTGTGAAATCCAGTCAACTATTCTCAGCTCTATCAGTGGTAGCAGTTCACTCACCAGTGTTTAGAGCTGAATTGTAAGCTGGGTTGTATTAAATACTAAATCAGTATTTCTAAATAAACTATTACCACATCCATGCTCCACACCCAGCCATGCCCAAATCTACATTATTTAAATGAATCAAAACTGCTAAACGCAACTACTTTCTGATGGCTTACACAAACAGTTTAGAGTTTTTTGACCCATTTTTATGGCAAAATTAAACCTAATGGAAATTTGGCATACAGCTAAAACAGTCCAGTAATCTTTTAAATTTCATCAAATAGTAACTGAATTAATTAGTGCTTAAGGCCTGACTTAAGCCTTCAGTGCCCTACATAGTTCCACTTGTGCTGTAACATAAAAGCTAAGAAGTTATTCTGTGAAGATCCATGAAACATCTAGATAGACATTGGGATGAAGAAGCAGCCTCTACTATCATTTTGGGGAGGTACGTGTCATACGATTTTTCAACCATGTGCCACTTGCAGACTTCAAGACCCTTCACAGATAATAAATTAAATCTGACACAGATTATTACTGATAGAAAAAAATGTGAAACATATTTAAGTTAAAAGTTATTCGGCCTAAGTAATGACACCAGAAGTAATGGACTGCCAGTTATCAGGTCTAATTGCAATCAACATTCCCAGGAACGCTATTGTTGTTTCCCTTTGATATTTAATTTCATACTCAAATGAGGACAGTAGAAGCCCAAAGACAGGAAAACCATGGACAAAACAGCCCATCCCAGGAGAAATATTACTAATAATTATTGTTAGGTATCTGACAAGAGCTGTGAATGCTGCAAATTGTTTGGTTTTGTTGCTTGTTGTTGGTTTTGTTGTTGATCTGGGGTTTTTCTTCCGAAAAACTGATGTTCTAAAAGCTAAGCAATTACTGTTGCTATATTAATCACATTCAAAGTCAGAACAATACAAAGAGAAATAAACTAACATATTTAACATAAAAAGTTTCCATAAGAGTAACAGCTTTATTGCCAGTGGAGCTGTTATTCACGTAATTCCAAATTTCTCCTGAAACAGTGTCATCTAGAATGTTAAGAAAACATGATAGTGATTTAAAACACAGGGACTAATCCTGCAATCTACAGTCATCCCTAAAAGGTTTTTTTTAAAAAAAGTCATGCCTGAAGAGGGCCACAGGACATGATCTGTTCATATTTCAGTCTATGCTTTGTTTTCTTTTAAGATGGAGAAATGACAGCCAGGAATTCATCACAGAGAAAAACAAAGCAGCTTGACTTCATATCTGATGGATGCATTGTTCAAGGTGGGGCTGAACACTGTTAATGAACAACTTTGCTTACTCCTATGTAGCAAAACAATGAATGTTAAAAGCTTAACTACATTGTGGTTTATAAAAGGGAACTATGTTTAACAACAGGAGAGAGGTTTACAAAACCATCTCCCTAAGATTATGTGATATTAATGAAATGCAGAACATTTTGCAAAAGGCTTTAATGTGTGTTGGAATCACTGCTTTAGTGGCCTGTTTCCTGCATTCAATATGCAATTGAATTTGTCACCTTCTAGCTTATGCAACATCAGTCTTTGTATCAATATAACTAGTTCCCTCCACCCAGTGTTTGCTATTCTCACTTGTCAAATCTTATTGTTAATTAGAAGGCAAGGACCTAGAGCTAGGATACATATATGCCATTTCTTTTTGCCTTTCTCATGGAGTGCTGATGTTATAATAATTAACAATCTGTAAATAATATATAATATACAATCTGTATAATAATATATAATATACAATCTGTAAATAATATATCATGAAGGGAGAGAAGCAAAAACTGCATGATACCAGGAGCTGTAAGTTAACAAGTAATACTAAATGTTAGGAAAACCTCTTAAGGGGAATTTTTCAAATATGCTTCACCTGTGCATTTGGGATGCAGGAGGGAAGGACAATGGCACGTCCAATATTGCCAAATTTACCTGGTTTGGATAAAAAATGGGGGATTTGCCATGAAATAGGGGCTTATGTGAAGATTCACAAATTACTCTTGAAATACTGGACTTCTGTGAAACTAACACTGCCAAACTGAAAACATAGTCATTTAATATTTGCAGAAGCTGTGAAGATACTGTCATGCCCACCCCACATGCATTTTGGAACACTGATTTTTAAAATTAAAGTAAAAATAAAGAAAATATTGTCCCCTTGCTACTAACTTCTGCACTAAATGCTTGCTTAGATATTTGGCATATCTACACAGAGTAAAGGCAGATGCTCTTAAACACATCCCTGTTGGTGACATACTGTGGTTCCTGAAGGAGAAAATGGTGTGAAGTATAGATTCCAAAAAAGAGACGGTTGTACAAAGAAGAGGACTTATCTGAATCTGTATCAATTGCTTATGTTTAACCAGAATATATGATGTTCTTTCTGGATGTATTCATATTTCTGCTTCACTCCCTGTGCTCAAAGAGGTAAGGAAGAAGGGCAAGATTCCTCCCTCCTCCATGCAGTATGATATAATGGTGGCTTTCTCTGTCAGCTGAAAATTCAATTGTGCCTGGAAACTTTATGCTATTTTAGGCAGCTTCAAGCTCCTTTTGTGACATTGGAGCAACACAAAGACATGTGCAGAGCTAAAAATCAGGACCATGGGTTGTTTTACACGTGCAGGGTCTGTACATCAGTGTGAAAAAAATGTTTTAAACCACTGATGTACTATATTTAATTTTTCACTCACTCCACTTAAAAATAGCTATCCAAACTAACTGATGCTTTCAGCATTTGTGACAATAATTTTCTCATGGGCAAAGATTTTTCTGTGTAAAACTGCAGCCTACAGTTACTTTTTACAGCCTTGTTCTAAATTCCTGAAAATAATGTTTTACTATATAATGGAAATTGTGACAAGCCTTTAACTGTAACTGTACTAATAGGCACAGTTATGTAAAACTCAGGGCATTGTAACAGTGGTTGGTTGTATAGCATCAGAAATTTTAGCAAGATTTTTTTTAAATAAAGGTACTACTCTAAAAGAAACAGTTATTGTAGCATGGAAACAGTAAATGAGAAAGCCTCATATTTAGCAGTAGGAAAAAAGTACCTAAGACAGTTGAAAATCAAAACACTTGTCAAAGACATCCATATTTCTTAATGTGAAAGTAAGAAGTATAGTTTATGTGAAATAGTAGGGTCTTGAGGGTAAGTTTCAATGCCATGGGAAGATCAGTCCATACACACACTGCTCAAGTTTTTCAATACTCAGAGTGGGAGTTCACCCTGTAAAATGTTTTGATGGAGATGCTGGCAGCAATGAGAATCATGAAGAGGCTGCCATCAGAAAAGTGATGGGATGGTTCTTACAGACAGAGCATCTTATTCCTATCCCATTTGCAGGCACTGAGCTACTCCAGGACTGAGGCATTGAATCTCATCTAAAATACTGTGCCTATGATTCCTGATCAGTTAGGAGCTATTCTGAAAAATTTAAGCGTAGCACTCAAGTATCAGGCACAAATAGATTCATGGGTGTAAAAATGGCAACCACAATTAATGAAGGCCACCTTTTAGCATCTGGTCTAATTAACCAAAGCAATAAGTTATTTTGTCTTTAAATGATAAACTTATAGGATTTTTTATTTTTAATCAAAGACCTATAACAAGAATTCAGGGGAATAAAAATTCCAGTACTTGAGCTGACTGTGTTCTCTCTGGAAACACTTCTTTGTTTTCAGACAGCTTTCACTGTTTTCTGATTTTCATCTTTCCTTTCTCAACTGCCATAGCAACTATTACAAATATTTATGTGTGACAAATACTGGCGTGGAGAGACATTCTTTCCTCCAGTATTTATGAAGCACTGTCACAAAAGTAAGTGATGCTTTGTCATGAATGTACTACCTGCTGTTTACACCTCTGCATAGAATGGTGTTAAACAAGTTACCTCACAGGTTTGGATTGTGTTGGCAGCCTGCCAAGGTAGATCTGCCTGCAAGTATATGGTTCCTTTTCACCTACCTCTTCAGCTGCTCAAAGTAAATTTTTTTTTTGAGTTAAGAAGGAACTGTATCACTATCGTATAAGCAATTATTTATTTAATTATTATTATTCAGCATATATGAGAATGAGGTGCTCCTTTAAGAAAGCATTGATCTGGTCGTTACTTAATAGATTTGCAAACCCAGGCACTTGTCATGATGTCCGTTCCATCACCAGGGAGGGAGAAAATGAAGCTTTGATAGATGGGTAGAAATTTGGAGCTGGACAACGTGGCAGTTTCTCCTCACCCTTAGATCTCAGCCTTGTGCTCCCTTTGTAGTTCCTTTTTCTCATGTTTCTTCCCACATGGCCAAGAAACTACCTCCTACATTGCAAAGACTTCCTGTCTTTCCCCAGTTAGCTCATGCCTCTCCTCCACGTGTTTCCACATTCGCTGCTGCTGCTGCCATTGAAACCATTCATAGTTCACCATGTTCTGGCAATTGGTTAAAATTCAACATGAAGCCTAACACCATTTCTTTCTTTCTCTGCTATTCAATTTCCCTTGCGTTTGGGCAGGAAGCATCTCTTAGTGTACTACAATGTGCCTTGCAATATAGCTAGTCCAAGTCAGGTATGAATGGAAAGTGGTAATTTTATGGATGTAAAAAGATAGACACTGCCACAAATACTGACCAATTCATTGACTTACTATATTGGTCAGCAAATCTGCCATATAAAATGCCGCAGAACTGGGTCCTTAAGCTTACTGATGAATAAATTGTTTCTATCTAAACTAGCAGGCATGTACCTGTCCTCAGAACTATCACCCATGCTTTACACACGCTGGTGCATTAGTATCATAGGAAGAAGGAGAAAGTGCTAAACACAGTTTACAGAATCAAACTACCACAAGAGAAATAGAACAAATGAAAACATCAAAACAGAAAACCTAAGAAAAGGTCTTTGTATATGTGTCCCAAACTGCAAACTGTGAGGCCAAATATTTAACTCACAAGCCCTTGATTCTAATATATTAATACAAAAGAACATGGAACTAAATGTTAACTGCTAATACAGCATTTTCATCTGTTTCCATTTGCTTTATAAAAATGCATTTAGCTTCATTAAGCACCTGATTTCTCACTTTGGAAAACAGAATGCAGATAAGTTATTTCTCTTTTACAAAATCACACAGTGAGGCAGTAGCAAAAGAATACCATTTGAATGTTTTTGCCCTGAGCCAGGATCCAATCAAGAATATATTTTAATGGATCCAATTCTTCATCAGGAATGAAGATCAGGCCTTGATGGAATTTAAATCCTTGACTGACTGGTGAACAAAACCACACTGCAACCTGAGCCAAGGTAAAATCAGGAATTGTTAACAGGAATGTTAGGTCTATTCTGTAGATTTCTATCTACTACAAAACAAAATCTTAACATACTTCCTACAGATTTCTAAAGCACTTGACCACAACCACAGAAGCAGAAGGATCCATAAACACACAGCACTTTATATGAGTCAAGAGAAGTAGCACTATCATAAAACGTGAGCATCTGTGAAAGGAGTATCTTTTTAAATCTTGAATCAAAATACCACATTCAGATCATCTAATATTCTCAGATAACTAAGAACTAAATATATTAGGCTCCCCCACCTGGAGTTTAAACAGGGCTCATCTATGACTCCTGACTATATTCTACAACCTCTGGTCAGTCGATGCGTGTTAGATATGTTCAAAATGGGGTTTTATCTATAGCTAGATTCAAAGCTGTCTTGGCATGTCCATGACAGTTAGCTGTATTTCAATAATGACAATCTCAAATGTTCAAAAATCATGAAGCCGCCTACAGAAAGACACATGTTTCATTTAAAATTATGTTGTTTGGAGAAAAAAAAAAATCCTTGTCTAGTTATATACGTGGCTGTTGTTTCTAATTTTGCATACCAGTTCTGAACATTTATGAGGCTCTCAAATTATGTTTTTGAATTTTGCTAGCTATAAATGTATCGTATATTTTAACATGACAACTGGGATTTCCAGGTTATAATATAAGACTATAAGTTGTGGATTATTCATCAATTGTGTCACAGTCAGTGACAATGTTTTTGAATACAGTCTGAGCATGATTTTTAATAATTGGCCCAGTCTTGCTGGTGGCTAAGGGAGTAATAGAGATGTATGTATATGTCATATTTAATATAAAACTCTCACTGATGATTTTCAGGCCTCCATTCAGATGATAGTTAGGTCATTATGAGTAACACAAGCTTTGAATATGACTTCATACGCTAGGTCACCTCTGACAGTACACCTAGTTACCATGAATCTTACAAAAGGTTGTACAGACTGGGCAGGTACAAGAAGTTCTTAAAAGTCATTCTGCAGTATCCTTTCATGTTTGTCTTATAATTGCATAGAGCTAAATTGAAAGTATTTCAAATGTTATCTCATAATTCATGATTCAAAAAAAAAAAAAAGTAGCTTCAGCTTCTGATCAATAAGCCATTACCACAAGCACTCCTAAAATTAAAGGAAAACAAGATTCTGATCCTGTCATACTCAGATCCCTGCTGTATGTTATAGAAAAGATACAGGGAGTAGAGAGAAATCATTACTAGATACTATTACAAATGGATTCCATAAAACACAGAAGTCTGCTGATACTTCTTATAACAAATTACTTGAACATTAAAGGTTGTGTCAAGGCTATGAGAACCAGGAGCACTTCCCAGATTTGGTCTGTCTTGGCTGCTTGCTGTATGGTATATATATACAACATGTCTCTGCACACTTTAGTTTCCTATGGAAACCACAGGTGTGCAGGTAGGCTGGGAGTGAAACTGCACCTCCATAGCTCCTTTGGTCTAGAGGGATCGGGATGCAGCCCAAATTGCACTTCCCCTAGACTATGGCCAGCAGTGGGATGAAAACTGGAGTCCTTGGCTCAGGAATAAACCTGTTACAGCACTTCCTCCTCCCCACCCCCCCTCAAAAAAAAAAAAGTCAATATATCTTCTCCAAATGCAGTAAATGTCATAATTCTGCAGTACTAAAATTCTGGTGATGTGAGTAAAACCATCTGACAGATCTAACAGCCATGCACTCTGTCACAACTGCACTGGACCTCCAAGATCTGGATGTATTTCTGGTGAAGAAAGAAAGGGGGTCAAAAGTTGACTACCAACATGTTACTTCAGAAATCTTTATTTTCTATATGATTCTGTTATTTGTGTAAAAGCAAACAACAAAACAAAGAAAATATCTAAATATGTCTACAGGAATCAGCATTTAAATGGTATCTAAAAAAAAAAGATAAAAAAATTGAAAGGAAGTAACGATGAAAGAGAAAGGAAGGCATGGATAAAACCACAAAGTTTTCAGAGAATATGACTGTGGGTCTTAGGAACCTTTGACATTCAGTTGAGATTGTGACCTTGGCAACATGCTAAAATGCAGCAAGGCTCTTTTCTTAGAGGAGGCCAAAGAAAAGCAAGGAAGCTGGTGAAGGTTCTAGAGAAGAAGTTTTATGAGGAGCAGCTGAGGGATTTAGGGTTGTTTAGTCTGGAGAAAAAAAAGGCTCAGGGGAGACCTTATCACTCTTCACAACTATCTGACAAGAGGCTGTAGCAAGGTGGTAGTCCATCTCTTCTCCCAAGTAAAAAGCAATAGGATGAGAGGAAACTGCCTCAAGTTGTGTCAGGAGAAGTTTAAACTGGATATTAGGAAAAATTTCTTCACCAAAAGGGTTGTTAAGCCCTGAAACCAGGGAAGTGGTGGAGTCACCATCCCTGGAGGTATTTAAGAGATATGGAAATGTGGTGCTGAGGTTTAGTGGTGGATGTGATAGTGTTCACTTAATGGTTTGACCCAATGATCTGAAGGGTCTTTTTCAACCTAAATGATTCTATGATTCTAAAGCACAAATTGTAGAGTTTCTTAGAAACCCAGTGCTGAAACAGGCATGCATGGGAGCACAAAATAATAGCAATACATATAAAAAACATTGTGACATGGCAAACCTAGAAAGATCTGTAATAGTTTCATGACAATTAGGAAGTTAACATTCTTGAAGATGAACAGAGTCTGCAGAGGCCACAGTTTAACTGCTGATATTTCAGCAGCACTGTTTTAAATTAACTTCCACTCTGAATGATGCCTTGCTAGAACTGTCATCTCTTAGCTAGCTTGCCAAAGATAAGGGGAAAAACCTTAGGTGATACTTTGAATGTCCTTTTTTTTTTTTTTTTTTAATATATCCACTTAATATCTAAATTCACCTTGTCTACAACTAGAAGGACAAATAAGCAGCTCAGTTTTGAACTCCTGCCGACTTTTTTTTTTTTCCAGATCAACAGAGGTATTCATCCAGCACCTCTTTTCCAGAGATATCTCTTGGCTGCTAAACACAGTCTGGAAATCTGAATCCATTCATGAACTCAGATTTCCCACGTGGCAACACACCATGCATCAAACTGCCCCACTAGCTCTAGAAAGACATGTACACTATCCTTAAACTGGCACACATCACGGCAGCTTGGGTTACATGTCACAGCTTCGTTCTGCACTATCCAGTAACAGTGGGGGCTGTCAGTACCATGAGGTGTATCAAGATACTAAATTAAGGACACTAGAAAGAGAAAGTATGAATTGAAGGAAATTCAGTTGAAGGAAATTGAAGGAGCTAAACCAAGAAAGTTGTCAGAGGCTTGATGTCATATGAACCAGTAACCGTGTATCTGAAAGTATTCTGTTACAACTTTTCATCCCAGCCGAGGAAAAAAATATCCTTCAATATGCTGAAATATGAGAAGTTGCTGCAGGATGGAAATTCCTTTACAAAGCAGTTTATAAATAACTGATTAGTCAACAAGTACTCTTGAAAGGCTATGTATCTCCTAAGTCCTTTTTTTTTAGAGAAAGAAATCACTGAAAAACACCAAGACAATACAACAGTGGACAGTGACATCCAATAAAGGATGAATAAACAAAGCTTACACATAATAGCTCCCTAAAAATAAAATCTGGAGATTATTGGTTTGATGAGGATCTACTAAAAAAATAATTATATATACATGGAAAATCTGAAATGTCTCATTCTAGCCCCCTTCTAATTATTTGTAATAAATGGCTGATGAGCTTTAGTCATTATCTCATCTTATTGTTATAGAGACCGGAAATCTTTACTGTGTCAAAATAGTTAAAAAAAAATTTAAGCAAAAAACATGACAGCATGCTCTCCTAGTGCAAGTGTCAGTACCATGTGATAAGCTAATCATGCTATTAAGCCAATAAGTAGGAATATTTTGCTCAGTTGAGGGGCCAAAATATTGCATAATATTCTATATTAATAGTACATTAATCTTATTACCACAGCCAGTAGGGCTGCTGTGTATCTACATGCTCTCTTCTAATGTATCATGGGCTAGGGAGAATATCAGCAGCATCCACTTCCAAAGCATGCATGGGAACCCTGCTAGAGACCAAACTCAGTCCTGATAACCACTGATTTCCCCCTGTGGCTTGACACTGTATGTCTGATATACAGAACTCTCACTGAAATGGCTGCAAATGCACTGAAAGTTTGTATCACGAAAAAGACATTTTCATATAGAAAATGTGAAATATTTTTCCATTATCATTTGACAGCTGCCTGTCAGTAAAATTGTGCTTGCTAGAACTTGAATAGTTTCTGAGTGCATTGACGGGTAGACTTCTTAAAGAGCTCTAACTTCCTTCAAAGCTGCTAAATCCTTAAAAACTGGTGAAAAAATACATCTCTATATATTGCCTTGATGAGATAACTTTATCAATGCTTCCTACACTTTTACTGATAGTAAAAAATGTAACCACTTAATTAACAGTTGCTGAGGGAAATAAATAGTTGCATCGCAGAAGGGCTTAGAGCTCTAAACAGACGTTTTCATGTATCTGCCCTTTGCTATGGATTTATTACAATCTCACAAAACCACAAAGAAATCGTTCAAGTGTTACTGTGGGATGTAAGCTAGACAGGACTTACAACACTGGCAGCATTTCAGCCATACCATTCTGTGCTGCAGTGTTCAATAGTCCATAGTGAAAATTGCAACTCACCTTCTGCATCTTCTGGCCTTGTAAGATCAATGACACCAGGGCCCAGTTTTCCATCTTCATTGGGTTTCCCTGCTAACTGTGGGCCTAAATTTTCAAACCTTGTTCTTTCCTGGAGAAAAAAAACAGAAGTAGTCTTAATGCTTCATATAGGTTAGTTCTCATTATATGTCTATGCACATGTGCATGCACTGATACATGCCTTAATTTTAAAATCTGAATAAATAATGAGTGCATTTAGTTAAAATTTTAACTCAGGGACAATTTTTTACATGTTCTGAATGTTTGCATTTATGAAAATCAGATTTAAATGTGAAACAGATACAGAAACTTTGAGATTATTTTGATCTACACTACCATAATGCATAAACGATTGTACATGCAAATACAAAACACTCTTGGCAGTGAACAGTGCTGATGGATGCTGCTCACTTTGCCTTTCCACTTATTTTCTAGTTTAAACTAGAAAAGACAATCAACATTTGGGAGACATGAAAATTCAGAAGTTGAAAGAAGAGTTTGTATTAAAATATACTGCTAATGGAATGGAAAAAGCACTGTTTCCCCACCATGAAACTCAGGGTTGCATTTATACCTCAAAAAACAGAAGTCTGAATTTTATGCAAGAAGTTTTCAAAGACAAGTACTTGAACGAAAGACTAATAGATGACAGAACTGGTATTATTATTTTGTACCTCAGTGGAAAGGGAACCTAAGGAGATTTAAAAAAAGAGGAGAGGAGAGGGAGAGGGAGAGGGAGAGGGAGAGGGAGAGGAAAATGGAAAGGGAAAGGGAAAGGAAATGCACACTCCTAGAAAAACAGAAAGCTTTTGAGAGCTGGAAACCTCCATAGGAAACCTGGAACTAGACAGTGGAAAATGAAAGGTATTTTATGTGTTAACCCAGCTCTTCAATCAACTACTGGACAAGGGCACTATAAATGACAGTGTAATATTGTCTCACAATAGTAGTCTCTGTAGTACTGTGTATCAGTAGCAAAGCGTTCAATGGTTATCATTAATTTAGCATTCTCATTTGAAGGAACATAGCATGTTTTCCCTCTTGCCTTGTTGTTACCTCTTAAGACTAAACTTGGCATTATGTTATACTTGTGAATGAATGAAACCTTGTTGTTCATTACTATGAAACAATATTAAATGTCATGTCAGCTTGAATTTACAGACATGAAATACCAGCTTTCAGCTCTACGAACAGTTTCTCCATGTTATACTTAATGCATTATGCAGCAGTAGAGTGCTGATTGCTGTTCAGTCTATTGTTCAATGACCTAGTTCTGTGCTGTGCATACTAGACATAAGAAGAAAACATTAGGAGTTTCTCCCCTGCAAGACAGTTAGAAACTTGGAAATCTTCTTAAAGACAAAACACACCTGATGGCCTTGACTTCCCATTTGCTTCACCCCCAAATACCACTCCTTTCCAATGTGATTATTTTCCTATTATCTTTCAGTAATAAAACACCACCAGGCCAACAACTGAGGAACTCTTTTGATTCTTCATTCTTTTGATTCCTCCAGCCATGGAATTTAAAAATTATTTTCTGTTTAATTTGCAAAGGAAGACAAGGAAGCATAACCTGACACTGGATTTGCCACAACATGCAGCTGAGGCATTTCAAGTACTAACAGCAGTTCTATAAGTTCCTCAGAATCTTCCAATTGTCAAACAAAGTAATTCTGCATTTTATATTTCAATAACTTCTTATTTTCTTCTGTAAAATCTGGTATTGATGAAGGAGCTCATGCTTACAAAGGAACTCATGAGAAAAGAAAGAATGTAAAATGCAATGTGACTGCAGAAAGGCACCGCAATACTGGAGGCCCAGTATTGTCCTGAAAGATGTTGTGCAATGTAACAATACACCTGAATCATCAGGATGGGTTGGTTCTGTTTTACTGGTAGACAGAATAAAAAATAAGTTTGTCAAGGATTCTGCATTCCATTCCTAAGGGCTGATTTGCAGTTGAGATAAAAACAAAGATCTGTACTATGGAAACAGCTTTTGGCACATATATTGTCTCTTCCAAAATATTTGTGCTAAAAGCTTTTTCTGAAGGATGTTAATACAGCACCTGCAGTATTCTTGGAATAGCAGCCTTTAAGAGTGTTTCAGAAGAAGGAGAAATATCTTTCTGCTATAAAAATCAAGAGACTCTACTACATATCAATATGCACATTTAGAATATGTTCCTAGTCATTCATTCTCTTTGATTTTACCAGAAAATATTCTGGTAAAAAAAAAATAAAAAAGAAGAAGAAGAAAGTTTCTGAAAGAATATCAATATTTTGACATGGAAGGAGAAAAGGGAAAATTACATGATAAGGTGCAGGATCAGTAAAATGAAAGCACACCACAAAAATACCTCCTCTTCTCAAACAAAGGAGATGTATTTATAGTTATTTAATAATCTCCTCCTTCCAATTCATAGAAAGTTATAACATGTCTAGCAATTTAAGTCTCTGAAATGCCTTTTAACATCATTCTTTTGCTTGCTTTTTTACTGAAAATAATCTTCACAGTGATTGTAAAAAAATTTCAATATTTGCATTGAGTTGGACAAATTCAGAGAACTGTAAAAAATAGGGGAAAAATTCCTCAATTCTAATAATGTTTTTATCTAGTAGATGCCTTTACAATTCCATGAAATGTAATGAACTCATTTTTAGAGAGGAAACTTGTTCCACTGTGCTCCAATCTATTTTATGGGATTTGTCTTTGCTCCCATCTTGAATTCATCCTAAAGAGAATAGTTGGTTGCACTAAGAATCCTTTAAAAGTATACCTTTTTCCTGGCAGGAGCAAGGACTGAGAGGAAGATTGATTGTGTACATAATATTCCTATACAAACAAAGACATAACTTCATTAAGCATAAATGTCTATACATAGCTGCACTAATACCTACACATGCGTTATATTTGCACACATGTACACTGACTACTGGAAACATTGCTACCTCTCTAAGCTACATGAATAGAAAAGTTGGATGAGTTTGTAATAAAGTGCACTGCGCTATGGGAGAGTGCAGGTGTTTTGTTTCCTGTGAAAAAGCATTTTGGACCTCGATTTTGAGGTGATTTTTTGCACTGACTGGAGTTTATATTGCACAGTCACATTAAGTCCTCCCATTTAAATTTCAGAAGAAGGGATTAGGACACGACACTGACAACCCTTTCCTATGACTAGATCAACTGGAGTCAACTGGAGTTTACACTAGAAAACTGAAAGCTCTTCCCAGTACAATTCAGATAATTTGTGCTTCTTTGCATGTTGAACACGCAGTATAAATAATCACTTCTTTAAAATGAGAAAAAGAGAAGTAAGATTCCTCTTAGCAGCCAAATCTTAATTTTCCATTCTGTGATATGATTAGGCACTTATTTATGCGTTGTCAGTAACAAACATGCAGAAAACGTAAAAGTTATTGAAAAAATTAAAGTCTGCTCAACTGTCTTGCAGGACTATTGGTTCTCTAAGTGCTTTGAAATTATGATGTATGAGGTAGATGTTGCATATTAAATAAAGATATTTAAATTATAAAGCCCCCGTTAGTGAGAGCTGATGAATGTTAAATGTTATGAGCCACAAAGCTGTGGCATCCATCATATTCACATATTATCACAGTCAGTGATGGAGCAGCCCCAGTGATGACAGATAGACTGCGAGATAGTTATCCCTTATTTCCAGAGTCGCCAAGCAAGCCTTTCAACCCCTTTGGCATTATTTTTAGCTTTGCATTTAATTAGCAACTTTTCCGTCATGTTCTGGCAGAAAGTATCAATTCTTTCTTCACTTGTGGAAGGTAGAAGAATGATTTAGTGAAGCAAGGAGTAAAGGACGAGGAAGCAGTAGCCCCTACCTCTGAAAAGGCTGCAAACTTCAAATGACTAGCAACAAATATAAAATTGTGATCTTCTGAAAGAACAGCAATGAAACAGTAAGCGCACAATAATGGCTTTTCTCTGCACTTAGATAAAAGCTGAATTTTTGATGTGCGCAGTATATTTTCATAAAATTTTATATACTATGTTTTATACACTTATTGGCTATTCCATAATAATGCGTGTGCTAACAGTAAAATTGCTCTTAAATTTATGTGTGTTATTTATACGTTCTCACGTAACAATGCTTTTTGTTGTAAAAAATATTCTGTTTATTAATGTAACTTTACAACCACTGCATCCAAGATCC
>JANHGN010022504.1:79782-89973 GCA_024605025.1 Megaceryle maxima | reverse complement strand
AACCACTGCATCCAAGATCCGTGGTAAATTAATGACATTTTTATTATTTTATAGTGTCATTAAATTTTTACTGATCACTCCATCAAACAGAAGCAATAAAGGCCATAATGCAAACTGGGACACTTAGATCAGGGAAGCAGGAAGGCATTCCATATAGTCTGAAGTAAACGGCTTGCTATAAATGATATTTATACCATCTTTAAGGATGTGAGAATACTTGGACAAGTTTGGCAAAACTGTTTCTGTAGTACCGTGGATTGTGTACTTAAATAACAGTTTACTTGCCAGCAAGACAATCTTTTTTTTCAAACCATATGTGAGAAGATGACTGATTGTATCCATCACTTGAAAAATAATATAAGAAATGTAATAATACACTGGGCACCCCTCCCTTCTGGATTACCAAGACTGATCCGACTATACCCATGCCTCAAATTATTTCAACATGCTTGCTTTTTCCACATCTGAGATGTATGCTTAGTCTGAAATGGAAAATGGCATGCACACTGATCGTTGTGTAAAAAGATTTAAAATATATATATTTTTTGCAAATACTTTTTCTTTGAGTAGACGTGTTTGGACAATGATGTAATACCCTTTATTTCAATAGTCTAGCATGGAAGCAGTTATCAACATTAATCTAAAGAGCCAGTTTCTAGAAACTGAATTAATACGGGTCATTCACAGAAGCCACAGAGCATATGACTGAAGGGATATTATTTCTTCTGAGGACAGTACTTTAGTTAGAATGACTACAAATAATTATTGCGTGTTGTCTTTATGTATGAAATGCATTTCAATTGAAACATTCCATACTCAGTGTTCTGGTAGTTTATTTGCTAACGTATCATCGACAGTAAACAACTTAATATATTCAAAACACTAAAGGGACATTTTCAGGAGAACACAGATAAAATTATTCTCAGTTTGAATGACGCAGAATCACAAACCCTTTTTTTTTCCCCACTGAAAAGTCAAGATAAAATGTCCCAAGGTTTCCACCTTCTTCTTAATACTTTTTAACAGCTAGGACTGAAAAGTTAAATTACCCTCCACTTAGAATCTTTTGCAACATCTTGGCACAGCAGGGATAATTACAAATTGACTTTCAGCCTTATCTCTGGATATTTTAGTTATTAGGGGTGGGAAGTTTAAACATTAACCTTATTACAACAACGTCAATCATCCTACTGGTGTGCAGGCATGCAACTGTTGGAATTCTTTGGATGGCAAAGTAGATAAACGTAATAGTGGCATTATTGTTACAATTAAAAGCAAGGCCTTTGGTTTTACAGAACTGTAGTGAATATCTAGAACGTGTTTTCAACATCGTAGAAGTGGGAGTTGCTCCAAGAAACTGCAGAAATTAACAAAGCAGGCAAACTTATTGTAGGAATGCCAATATTTTAAGATATCACAAGATACAAAGCATATCTTTTCAAACCACTGACTTACAGGTTGCACAAATGAAGGCTATGCCGAGTTCTATGATGTTGGCACAACCTCACCGTATTTTTTATGTGAAATACACAAATTCAATGATCTCGGGAACCAAAGAGGGATAGTTCAAAGAATTATCACCTTGACATACTGTCGTTTTCAATTTTTGAAGGCCCTTGTATTGTTCAGAAACTGTTCTAGAACTGCCTTCGTATGCTCAAGATACAGCACGGATAGAATCCCTGCCACAGACTACAGGTTTGTGTTACATTACAGTGTCTCAAAGCAAACAGCCTGACTGAAAAGATGTGAGGAGAGAGAAGCTATTAGGTTCCCTTTTAAATATATTCTTCCATCTTAAAAACATAACTTAAAAGCAAGACATTAGAACATAATAGGGAATTTACACTAAAATTTCTTAGCCTGACTGGCAAGCCTTATCTGGCTTCCATGTGATGATGTGATATACACAAGACCATCACAAACAGAAAATACTCCAAAGTTGTTCAGCAACTAAATTTCATAGTGAGTGTCATGATACGGGACTTCTTTTAAGACCTAGGTTGTAGAGTCAAAACTAAGAATTGTGATATTATTATCAAAATGTAAAGTGTCTAGAAAAATGTCTGAAATTGGACTGTTAAAGGGAAAAAAATATAATCAGATAAATAAATGCAAGCCTAAACAGTCTACCTGTAAACACTCACTTCAGCTAATTATGTTGGAAGTCTGATTTTAAGGATGAGAATTCCTAGAACTTCTGGTTAGTGTAAGCAGTAGCCATCTTGATCTCCGGATACAAATATAAGAGGGATTTAGATTAATTCCCTGATTATTGGGAGCATTCAGAACATACTAATAAGTTAATAGACTTCAGTGCATTGAAGCTTGTCTTTAAAAAAAAGTCTATGAATTAAAAAATATTTTTAAAAAGAAAAAAAAAAAAAAAGAGAAAAGAACAGAAAGCAAATATTTCAACCATAGTAGGATATTATGCCCTCCTACACACAAAGTATTGACATACCCATAACTATTGCCACACTTGCAGGCACTCCTAAGCTATGGATCTGCACTGGTTAGATTACTTTCAACAGGATTACTGCACTTACTGAGCCCCCTTAACCAAATGCTTTATGCCTTTGTTCATATGGTTTTAATATGGTTTTAACCAATTGCAAGGTTATTTATAAGTTTGCTACTCCCCAGTAGTTAGAGTTATGAAGCGTTCAGACTTAAGCATATCCAGTTGTGTGGTAACCCAACTACTGCTTTCATGCGGTTTCCAACTTTTTATTCATGCACAAAGGCATGATGCATGGCAGTATCTGAGAACTTTCTGATTAACTCTTTGTTTCAGCAGCAAATTCATCCAGCAGACAACAATAACATTACACATCAACTAAAAGGTAAAGATTAAAAAAAAATTAAAGAATCATCACACGAACTGTGGAATTCCACCTTAGACTGATGAGAAGTCATTAGTCCTTGAAAAACAAAGGGACAATCAATTAAATTAACAGCTGGTAAATGAAAAGCAAACAAAAGGACTTACTACTTTACACTGCACATAATACGGCTGTAGAATTCACTAAAGGTCAGAAAGAGTCCAAAGCTTGGGCTGTCACTTGTTTGTAAAAGAGATGGATAATTTTATGACTATTAATAACATTTGTAGTAACACATGCTAAGATAATCAAATCTCATGTTCCAGAGTGTAAGCTGTTCAACTGTCAGGGTCAAAAAGAAATTCCCTCATTCTCTCTGCTGCTCCCTTCCCTCCTGACCAACATCCACAGATGATGAACTGGGAGCCTTCTAGGAAGAGAAGTTAATTTTCTTTTATAACATCAGTATTGCTCACTAGATTTAAGGGAGAACTGGTAAATGGTATAGAACAAATCTATTTACTTTGTAATTAGAAAGAATGCAACTGTTTAACAAAACACATTTTCCTTTAACTGAACACGTGTGCATTTTTGTGAGACAGACAAAACCAAACACAAATTACAATTGACATACACTTCAACTAGGAAATAGCGGGACTGGTGGGGTTTTTTTCTGTGCTGTAAAGTGACTAATGGAAGCAATTCAATAGCTACTCTTGGACATTCAGAATGGTCATTCAAATTTCTAACATTTGAGTTACAAAAATAAAGGACATGCCAAAACAAAGGGTTTTTCTCCTAGACTAAATACTACAGAGGAATAGTAATCTATATTATGCTATATTTCAGGTTAAATTTGCAGCTGGTTGGACTTTGTCAGTTATCACCTCATTTTCACCAAGTATTTAAAAATGGAGACATTGAAATGCCATAAAAGTGTACATAAATACTTTTACCAAATTTAGACAATGACATGATTCTGTACGTTTATCTCTTTATGACTTAATTTCATTAAAAGTATTGTCATGCATTAGCTTCAGAACAGAATTTCAAAGATCAGAGATCTGGTTACTAGGCTCAAAACTGTGAATCTCCTTTTTTCTTAATCATCTAGTAATACATTCCAGGCTGAAAACACAGCTTTAGAAAGAAGCCACAGCAGTATAACAATCAGCAAAACTATTCTAGGTTCAGCACAACAGTTTTTTTGGAATGGAAAAAAAAGGCAAAAAATAAGTCACCAATTTCAATTTCATTGTGGTGTTCTGTAAACCTCAACAGCACAAAGTAAATTCAGCTGCCTTCCACATAAATTTGGGAAAAGAGAGGTCTTAAAAAAATCCAGAACACACACACAGACATATATACACACCACTGGTCAAACATCTTGAGAAGCAATATGATGTTCTTTTATGAACAATATGGAAATATAAGCACATGAAAACAGGCACATATATATGTTTGATTTTAAACCTATAAAAGCTAAGAGAAAGACAGATGTTCTCATAGATACTTTCATTCCATCATTTATACTGTGCCTTATGATAGGTACATATTAGATTTTGTGACACGATCAAACAATACTGGAAAAACTGTGATAAAAATGGACTACATGATGCAATAATCAATTACAAAATAGCAATAGAAGCACTTTTCCTACTGTACGCATGGGTAGGAGTTATAAAGGTTTAAAAGCAAATAGTTCAAATACTCTGTTTGCAAGTATTTCTACAATTAAAGAACTAAACTTCAGGGAAAATCTGGATCTAAGCTCTGTGCAATTTATTACAGCAATCTTTGAACATGAATAGTGTTGTATATTGTAAGTATAAATTTCAGTAGCTCCACTAGAGAAAATCCTCTAGGGCTTTGAAAGTACAGATATCTATCCCAGATACTCTGAGTCACTGGTGGTACTACCCCTTTTGTTTTTCTCTGTAAGCAGTACACACCTCTAGACATGGCTTTCCTATCCCATTTTCAGGAACACACCTGAAGTAGATTAAATTGGTGATGCAAAAGACACTTGGGCTTACATGTTTATATTCCTATTTAGAATTAGAAATGCAATCAAGGCAGTTAACAAAATCCCACCAAATACTACTGTTTTCAAGTATATGCCTTGCCTTGTACTGGATGTAAATGTGTAATTGCATACCATGCATATACAGATTAAGTAGGCTTTTTCTGTATTTATCAAGCTGCTTTTTTTTTTTTTTCATTATTTATTTTGTAGCATTTTAAGTACACTATTTCAAGGTTGCATTTTATGATTGCTGCTTATATGTTACCCTGTTTATACTCAGGTCTTTTTTGTTATGTTCAGAGAGAAAAGAAACATATCACTAAAGAATAAGGATGGGTGACAATGGAACAATGATAATAACATCATTATGCAGTGTTTTGCCTCTTGTATCCCCATCACTGCCATGTTTTTCTCTGATTATTTCAGCCTCGGGAAAATGCGCTGCTTACTGTTTATGTCAGGGAGGCACGATTACTGTTTGCATGATTACAATATCAAGTATGATGTACATAATGCCTGTGATAATATAGATGTACCCCCTCAACTAGTTCCTGTCTTTAATCTTCATTCAACAAGAATTAAAAAAAAAACCAAACCAAAACAAAACCAAAAAACCCCAAACCAACCAACCAAAAACCAAATCAAAACAAAACAAACCCCAAAACAAATCAAACAAAACAAACAAACAAACAAACAACAAAAAACCAAAACAACAACAAACCAAAAAACAGTGAGTTGCAAATTCTTGCAGCCTCGTATAGACCTTAATCTTGTAAGATGCTTCAGTCCAGTCCAACAGAGGCCTCAAGGACATAGATAGTCACTACTTAACTCCAGGGAATATTTATGTGCTTATATCAAGAACGGACTAATGCACTTCACTGAATCAAGGCCAAAGTGTGTAGTTCTCATGTTTACACTGAATCTGAAAATAAAAATCAAACAACTTTCCATGTTGAAAAAAGATGCTTTGTCCTTCTTATTCATTGCTGCTTTTTCCCTTTGAGACAGGTAGGTTGAAGGCCTTCTGGTATGAAGAATAATTATTCTTGTTTAAACAACAGAAAGCCAAGACCACAGTCCTGTAGGGATTTATGCAAGTGGACAATACCTGCAATAATAATGTCCTAGCTGAAGGCAAAGGAACAATTCCCTGTCAGTGAAATTGCTGAATTAACTTACCTTTCTAATACAATCAGAACTAAGTTGCTCATAACTTATGTTTTAAAAATTTGTACTCAAGGATAAAGCAGCCCAAACTGGATTTATGAACACTATAAATTCATCAAAAAAACAAAAAAAAAAGTAACTGATAAAGTAGGATAAATGTTCCTTTTGCTACATTTGACATACAAATGCAGGCAAATATGTACTTCCTGGAAACTGGCAGAGATTTAAATCTCTTAGAGGAAGTAAGTCTTCCATGCAGGAAGTATGGATCAAAATAATGCAAAAGGGGGAATGCTTTTTAAAAAAATAACTGAAGGCTATGCATTTTTTTCATGCAGAAACCAGGAACCCTTACACCTGAAACCATATTAAATGCAAAATTAATACCTACAGGCTGAAAAAATTATGTGGTTTTACTGCTGCAATATACAAACACAAAACTGCTAGTCATCTATAGCTAATGCTACTGGCAAAAATCTATTCTTTAGCTTTTAATTTAAAGTAGAATGATTTTATAAACCTTGTTTTGTTTTTATCTTCAAAAGCTCATTTCAAATTTCTCACATAAGATATCCATTAAAGTATTCTTCAGCTCGGTGCAACACTGACAGTTTAGAAAATGCTTTTATACTGTAAGAACCAATCTTGAATGGGAGTTTCACCCACAGAGCACATCAGCCACTTATGTCCCACTTAAGACCTATTTTTGACCTCGTTTTTAGCATAAGCATAGACTGGGTCCTACTACATCCCTCTGCATTTAAAATTAACTTCTCTCTTTTCCCCTACCCTCATTTATTCACTCTAGATGACATATATAATGTGATTCACTGAAGGAACATTCCAGCACCTCATTCCAGTGGAAGAATTTTGCTGCTCTGTGGACAAATACAATCTGTGTAAGAGGGGATTTCCTGTCTCATACCTTCCGTATTCCTTTGTATACTTGTATACTTTATAACTGTGGTCATATTTTCTAGCTGTGTCTTACAGAAAAGAGAATAACAACATCCTGGGGAAGTAATCAGTATTTTGGGGCTTTTTACTATTACATACGTAGACAATTGTAATACCTACCACTGCACATTAGTAGCACTCAAATAATTTTTAAAAGGAGGTTGACAGTGGTATCTCCAGGCACAGAGAGATTATCTTCTGGTTACCCAGAAAGTCAATGATTAAGCTGAGGACTGAACCCAGGTCTTCAGAACATTAGGCCAGTCCACTGGCTGTTATGCCACACTGCTTCTGCCGTAAATCTGTTTGATGGATTTTTTAGTCATGGAACATTAAAGGTTCTGCTCTTGTCTAATGAATAGGTTTAAAGAAAACAGTACAAACAAAAGCAAATGTAACACTTAAATTATCTGAGACGTACTGCTTTGATGTCACACTTGGATAAAGGATTTCCTACTGGAGACCTATCTACACTTATACATACTGAAAAATATTTTAGCCAGCACCACTAGCTGGCATGCTGGTATCTATTTATGTCTGAATAGGGAACATAATCAGTTTTAGTTGGTTAAGTACAATCTGAGCCAACTGCTATATTATGACCAAAAGCTTGGCAGTGCAGTAGCAGTGGCAAGTAGCAGAAAATTGCTTACAGTGTTATTTGCCAGATTACTTGAATGATTTACATTGGGTTTTCAAGAGAGTTTGAAGTATTAAAAACTTAAGATTTGAAAAAGCCTTGGACTGTGGATTTTGTTCCTAGTTGCAACAAGATGCACAGGAGAAGGTTATGATATAGTATGACTGACTAAATGAAGCATTTTTTAATATAAACCACCTGAAACATTTAGGAGCAGTTCAATTTGAACTGTTAAGATTTTTTTTTTTAATTGAAGATTTGGAGAGCCAATTGATTTAGATTAAATGCTCAACCTTTCACATCTACTTGTTTAAGATTCATGTTGACATTGTACTAAATACAGCCATACAGTTTGTATTCCAGATAAATTGATCTGACTACAAGCCTCACTCTTTAGTACGATTCTTACTCCAAGATAAATCAATATTTAATATCTCCTGCAACAGCCCCAGTAGATAATTTTAAACCTTTTCTCCATCCCATTAAGTTACCTTTAAAAATTCTTTATACGAGGCTTCATAGATGAATTCTGAAAAACTAGTTTATGAAAAGCAGTCTGAAATTCATTAATTCAGATGGAAAGGGTTTTTTAATCTTGCTGCATTGTGCTGATCCCTGAATCCATCTCTGTTTAGCTAATTCTCCTGCTCAGCTAATTTGAAGAATAAATAAATACTTCCTGTAAATCTGTAACACAGATTTTAAACATAAAGAAAAATATCTGTCTACTGCTTGCTGTATGGGGCAAGGTATCTCTAGGGTGTGGACTTCTGCAAAAACAGGCTGACCAAGGCTATCCCTGACTCCCTGGGAGAATGGGAACTCTGCATCATCAGGTACCACTGTTCACCCAGCTCCAATACATCAGCTAAGAGATGCCAGTGATAAGCAGCAGTATGTCAGGCTCAAGCATCAGTCGCATCCCAGCCTCCATTTTGAACAATAAAACCTACTGTCTGCTTCTTCTCCCCAACCTCCAATCTGGTGGAGCAGCTAAGGAGGAAAAACATCTCTTCCCCCTCCCTCAAACCTCTCCTATGGCTAAGGGCCCCAGTGGGATAGGAGTCTTTGATATCCAAAGAATGCAAATAGCGAGGCTCAGGTTTGCTGCTTCGTAGGCTTTAGAAACAGAGACTTAAGAGGAATTTCAAATTATTAGGTACTGGGAAAAGAGAAGGGGCTGATGCCAAAAGGAAAGAAAGAACTATATACTCTGGAACTATCTGGCTGTATAGCCACCATTCAAACTCTACAATCTTCCTATTCCTATCTGTGCTTTCCTCTCCCACTCTGTGTTACATTCAAAGTGCAGTTTCATGGACACTGTACACAGCAGTGAAGCTCTGTTCCCATCCCTCACCCTCTAACCTACTGGTTCCAAATCAATTCAATATGTCCAGATCCCTCTGCAGAGCCTTCCTACCATCAAGCAGATTGACACTGCCACCCAATTTGGTATCATCTGAGAACTTCCTGAGGAAGTACTCAATCCGCTTGTCTAGATTGTTGACAAAGATATTGAACAAGACCAGCCCCAAAACTGAGCTCTGGGGGACACCACTGGTGACCGGCTGCCAAGTGGATTTAACTCCGTTCAACACAACTCTCTGGGCCTAGCTGGCCAGCCAGTTTTTAACCCAGTGAAGAGTACAACTGTCTGTGCCATGAGCTGCCAGCTGCTCCAGCAGAATGCTGTGGGAGGTGGTGTCAAAGGCTTTACTAAAGTCCAGGTAGACAGTGTCCACAGCTTTTCCCTTGTCCACTAGGTGGTCACTTGATCACAGAATGAGATCAGGGTGGTCAAGCAGGACCTGCCTTGCTGGCTAGGCCTGATCTCCTGTCTGTCCTGCACTTGCCATGTGAGCTCAATCAAGATGAACCTCTCCATAATTTTTCTGGGTACCAAGGTCAGGCTGACAGGCCTGTAGTTCCCAAAATCCTCCTTCTGGCTCTTCTTCTAGATGGGCATTACACTGGTAAACCTCCAGTCATCTGGGACCCACCCTCTTAGCCAAGACTGTTGATAAATGATGGAGAGAGACTTGGCAAGCTCCTCTGCCAGCTCCCTCAACACTCTAGGGTGGATCCCATCCAAGCCTCATGGACTTGTGAACATCTAGGTGCTGTAGCAGGTCATTAACTGTTTCCTCCTGGCTTTTGGGGGGCTTGGTTTGCTTTCAATCCTTATCTTCCAGCTCTGGAGGCTGAATACCCTAAATCCTTTAAATCTTCTGATTCAGCTATTTATGGGATCATGCTGAAAACTCAGTGAAATGTTCCAGCTTAATAAAAGGGGACAGGGGGACTTTCTGTTTTCAAAGCCATGTTTTGTCACTTGTACTGCAGAATTGCTCAAATAGTTATGTCCTTAAGGGGGCAGTGAGCTGCAGCCCAGGTCAGGGAGAACCTCTGCATGGGAGGGGCAGCATGTGGAACCTAGATAGCTGATGCCTTTCAAATCTATTAAAGATCTTCGTTTTAGGACCTATACCTGGCTTTGGTTTGATTCAAAGCACAGCCCAAAAGGGTCTGATCCTAAATGACTTCTTTCCTCACTAATAAAATAGCTATAT
>JANHGN010022504.1:55283-73345 GCA_024605025.1 Megaceryle maxima | reverse complement strand
GATTATTGAGAATAATATACTGGTGCCAAAATATAGCTTTATTAAGTAAACTTTTAACATACAATATATAGTAAAAAAAAATGCTTAAATATACTACATACAGCCACAAGCAGATAACTAAAAAGGCCAAATTCACACTAAGTATAAAGGACATTTGTTTTGTAAGAATTATGAGCACTTCTGGGATCTGTATTTGAAACGTTTCCCTGTTCTGGGGCATTTAACTTAGACCAGTCATTTACGTCTTATAAAATGATGGAACTGTAAAAGGTTGTCTCTATGTATGTCTTGCTGAATCTCAAAAATTCCCCCGGGAAAGGTTTGTCAACTAAGCAGAATGACGTATTCAGGAAAAACAGTTTCCCAGTTGCACTGTTTCTTTGTGGAAATCAGATTCCTCATTAGACAGATGGAATACACTCCCACTGAGTTGAATAAATTGCCTATTTTCTTCCAAGAAAGTGAGACCACACTAACAGTTCCTTAAGTAAATCAGTGCCTTTTTTTTTTTTTTTTCACTATACCCTTCCAGATTTTCTATTACAGCATCTAAATACATATATATATATATCAACATAAATTACATTATGCCTAGAGTGCAAGACATATGGGGCAGGACCTTCCTTAAGTTGCAGTGAGAACAAAACCTGGTACAATAACTATCAAGACAATACCATAAGTTTGCAAAACTAGCCATTTGATATTGATATACTGGTTTGCCCTTTAATTACAAGTAGAACTAAGATTTAACCAACAGAAATAAGGATTCAATTGAAAATGCTTATAGTTTCTGTCACCCACAAGACTGAAATATAAGCACTGACCTCTTATTCACTAGTTACAGTCTCCTATAAGAAATGAAAGGAAAAACAGACAGTTTTTCTTAAAAAAGCAAATGAGAATAGATCAGTCCCTGCAAATCTAAACCACTTACTCATAAAGATTTATAAAAATCCACAAGGCCTTTATGACTGATTTATTCACGTCCTCATTTTAAGGATGCTAACAACAAAGTGCTTCTTTTGGTGATCTGCACTTGCAGAAAAGACAGTGTTACTCCTGCCTCTGCAGTCGCTCTGTCTATACTACTGAACGTGAGAAAAAAAAGCTGGTAAAAAACTCTTGGCAACATACTCCTGTATTGTGTGCATTTAGAAAAAAGGAATACAATGATGGAGTCATTGCGAGGCTGTAGGCAGTCAAAAGGAGATTACGCCTGACTAGTAACTTTTCATACAAATATTTCATGAAGTGTTTTTATCAGGCAAAGTTTGTACACATGTGCGGTAGCTTCATATAAATGATAAAGTGTCATGGCTCCAGAGGAATTGTTACACTCTATTGTGTCAATAATCCACATATTTAACAGTCCCTAAATACAGCAGACCGTAACACCTCCAAAGGGGTTGTTATGGCTTATCAAGTCAAACCCAAGTGCCTAAATATGGATTTGATCAATCGACTGTAACATCTCCAAGGGAAATAATATACATTTTGAAGAATGTACACATTTTGCATACAAACTGTGGTCTATAGTAGGATAAATGATGCGGATTCAACTTGTAAAACTTTGATTTAAAAATAAAAGAAATAAAAGGCTTATTATAAGAGGTGCTAAAGTACCATAATTCCCAGGAAGTAGGTGATGACTCATGTCATTTCTTTTGGGGTCTAATTCTGGTCTCCTACTGAAAATACACAATTGCCTGAAAATCTACAAAAAAGTAGGAATGGAATATAAGCATAAAGAATGTTAAATTCTGCTTCCTCTCAGATCTCAATGAATATGCTTCATGGGTAATTAAATGGGGAGGTGGGAGTATATCCTTGGGTCCAGTAGATATGTTGTGATTATTAATTTGGTGTATGTTCTATCTTGAATTCATGTATTTTTTTCTCAATGAAATTAACATATTCCTGCCTATATTTTTTTCTACTGATTTCCTGAATTGTTTTTGCCAGTGTTTTCATGTTTTATACACAAATAAAGATAGGATTCGGTCCTTTTAAAAATTATGTCAGTTATCTTATAAATTATATAGCATTTTCAGGTTCATTTAAAGCCTTAAATCAAAGCAAATCTTCTAGGCAATCATGCTAGTTTGAAATACTAAAATAAATACAAGTAGCTCTAGCAATGCAAATTTTAAGTACTCTTCTGTGGAAGGTAAACATGAAAAAAAGTCTGACTGGAAATGACTGGAAAAAAGTAATATCCTCTAAACACAGCCAATTATTCTATAATTTTATTTTTGCTTATTACACAAGCAAAGAGCTTTGTAGCCTGTTTTCTGGATTTTCTTCTCCCTCTCCTCAGTGTTTCTGTGTACCCTGTGAAACCACTAACACAATTACTTCTTCCCTTTCCTCAGTCAGTCTAAACCTGATCAGCACCAGTTGGACCAGTAAAAGTCAACTTAGTCTCTATAATGACTTTTTGCCCTGTGTGTACCATTCTGGTTTTGGTTCAGGTAGAGTTAATTTTAGTTTATGTGATGCTGAGTTTTGCATTTGTGACCAAAACAGTGCTGACAGCAGAGGGATGTTTTAGCTATTGCTGAATAGTGCTTCTAGAGCATCAAGGCCTTTTATGTTTCTTATGTTGGCCTGCCAGTGAATAGGCTGGGGGTGCACAAGAAACTGAGAGGGGACACAGCTGGGACAGCTGACACCAGTTGACCAAAGGCATATTCCACACTATATGACATCATGCTCAGCAATAAAAACTGGAGGAAGGAGGAGGAAGGGGAAACGTTTGGAGTTTTGGCATTTGTCTTCCCAAGTAACTGTTACTCATGATGGAGCCCTGCTTTCCTGGAGATGGCCGAGCACCTCCTTGCCATGGGAAGTGGTGAATGGATTCCTTGATTTGCTTTGCTTGTGTCTGGCTTTTGCTTTACCTATTAAACTGTCTTTCTCTCAACCCATGAGTTTTTTCATTTTTACTCTTCTGATTCTCTTCCTCATCCCACCAGGGGAGAGTAAGCAAGAGATGGTGTGGATCTCACCTGCCTACCCTGACCCACAACAGCACACAAATGGAAATAACTCCATAATTCCAGATGTCTACAGAATGGTATAGTCTCAAGAAGATAGCCTAACCTTAATGCTTTAGCAAATGACAAAGTTGGACTTTGCTACAGTGCTGCATGATTTTGTTTTTGGTCTTTCTGATGAGGGAATCTCTGTGAGCACTTTCAAAGCTTTCTATGAGACTTTTTTGAACAGCAGAATACGAACAGAGGCAATTTTCACTTCTCTGTCTCTAACCAAATACAAAGCTTTCTGAGATTTAAATACGCATTTTCAAAAAGGCCTAAGCCCAGGCTTTGAAGCTGTGTACATAATTTTGTAAGTGCAATCATTTGCACAACAAACTATTACCAGCTATCTGAACTTGAAGACCAGTAACTGACCAGAACTCAATAGCTTTTTTAAAGCAGCTGCAGGCAATTAATTTGTCATCTTTTTCTGGTGCTGGCTTCTAGCTACTCATTTATACAAGTCTAATTACCTGAAGCCAATTTCTGAAAATTTGGTCCTGAAAGTACAGGGTCCTGATTCTTCAAAAGAAACCAATCCAAAATTGCAACTATGTTATCAAAGCTTCACTAGGATTATGACAGAAACTATACACAATCCTCTTGGCATAAAATAATTTCAATTAGAAAAATATAATTTTGAAATAATCTATCATTCCTTCCTTCCCCCTATTTTGATCATCCTGACCATCATTTCTGGAGTAAAAGAAATATATCATAATGTAAAAATTGAAAAGCAGAGGGGAAAGGGGGAAATAAGAGTATTATAGAATTCTGTTTGTGCAAAGGATGCTTCAAGTATTTTATACTTGCTATAAAATATAACTACATTCCCTTAGTATTCATGACTGACTTAATTCTTCGATTTTCTTTAGGATAGAGAGTGGGGATATATTGTCACTTACATATACTAATTTATATCCCATTGTTTTGTAAATCCACCTTTTCTTACATCTGCAGAGCAAGGACAACAGACCAGAGTACATATTACAACTTTTTCTTGCCTTAATAGTTCACTCTATAGTATCATGCTACAATAAATAAACATGGAAGGATCAAATAAGGGCACTGAGAGATTTAACAACAGATTTCCTTGCTGTTGTTTTATTCTTAGGTTTTTAAAGTTGCAAGTGCTACCATGAAAAGTCTTCCCACAAAGATGGCATTTGAGAACGATATTGTTTACATTTGTTAAAGAGTTCCAATTGATTCTGCTATATTTGCAAGTAAATCGTGATTATTTTCCTCTGACTGCCTGATGTATAACCTCAATCTGGCAGCTGTACATCAATCTGTGTACTGCTAGTAACCAGAACAAAAAGAAATTTCAGATTCTTCACTGAACTTTTTACTGACTGTGCTTTAAAAGGTGAAAGACAATATAGAAACCTGTTATACTGAATACAAGACATAAACATAGTACTGAAAATACTGAGGGAGTAGGCCTGATAAGTAAGTGGATGCCATTTTTATACCTACTTTTCAAAGTTAATCAAATGTTAAGAATTCTTCTAATAGCCCTTATAGTGTATCAGATATTTTTAAATGTCAAACCACTGAAACTTATAAAATATTTTTTAAAATAAGCATTATTTCATAAACTCTTAATACTGAACATAGTTGTGACATTTATTTTATTTTTATAACATGGGCTTTAGTAGCCTACCTCTTAGTTAAGACAACTAATGACTTTACAATTAGACTGTTGTCTGCATATGGCCAGCTTGATCAGTTATTAATTTCTATGGTTTTTCATAGTATCAGTCTGCATTCAATGAGTTTTTTCATGTTGACATTTAAAGTAACACTAGCAGAAATAAATATTTATTAGCCTCTGAAACCGACTTGTAAAAGTATTGTGTGGCAATGGTTTAACCAATCTTTTTAATAGACACTGAGCCATTCTCTTGTTTTGAGTACTCTAAAGAACCTAAGAAGCAAAAATAGAAAATGTAGATTAAAAGGTATGATTCAATCTTTGATGGGTTTGTTTACAATATTTCTTTTCCTTGCTACAGCCTACTTACTCACCAAGTACTCCCTTGTGGGTTGAGAAAAGATCACAGTATCATCAAATTCACGGTTTAAGATACAGTTAATACTCTGCTGTATCATATATGCATCGTGAACTAAAAAATCCTGTTAGCCTTTGGAGTATAATATAATCTTCCCTCCCCCAAGATACAAAGAACCTACCCCCTAATATACAGATCTACCACAGAATTTTCATTACTGAATTATAGGCATTGAAAGCTACCTGGTTTTCAATTTTTTTTTTTTTTTTTTTTTTTTAATTTCAGCAAATAGTCTGAAACACTAGTTGCTTTATAGGCTAATGAATGTGCCAGTTTTCTTTTCATTCATTACTAAATTTCATCATAACAGTTCCTATTTGCCATTGCCATAGTGATTACTGGAATAATATTTTCCTCTTTCTAGTTAACTGGAATAAGCATTGTGGTATATAACTGATTTTGTGTCAGTGGTGAAAAATAACTTGTGTGCTGTATTTTTTGCAGCATAAGCCACCTCTAAAGAAGCTAACAGAGAAGCATTCTTCATCAAAAGGGCTGCCTTACAGCTCAGTGAATTACCTGATTCAGTGTTCAATGGTTCTGTTATACATATAGAACTGCTCCTGGAGCAGATCTTGTAGACCTTGGAAAGGCCACAGAGCAGGACAACACAGAGACAAAGAATATTCTAAGATTTCTTCGTCCTCTGAGAGGTCCTTATAGTATGTGTGATAGAAACTGTTCCTCACTTTTCAGATATGATCCCAGCTTGCTGTTTGGTAAACTGAATGACATCCTGCTCAGTCCAGTGCTGGTCATGTTCTCTCACCACTTGCTCTCGTTGTTTTATTCTAGTGCCCCATTTCATTTAGAGTTTGGAAACTATGGCCAAAATTTTAGCAAAGTACCTTGATCTCTAATTTCCCATTGAAACGAAGAGCCAAAAGCTCTGTATTAAGCCTAAATACTTTGTTGCACCTGAGTCACAAATTCAAGTATACTCAGATACATTAAATAGCATTGTAATACTTAAACACGCTAGTATGTAAGTGGCCTTGTTGCCATATTTATCAATTCACTCATTCTCAAAAGTAAAATTCAAAATCTAGTGATCACAAGCAATGGTCGCTTCAACCAATTCATTTTCCACATTGTTATATTCAAGCTTACAGCTTAACCACATGACTGGAATGCTGTCATGTAAATGTAGATAAGTTTGTAGCACAGCACTGTAAAGTGACAACATGTATTTAATGTGAGATCAGAGATGGCTAAAAGCTTTCTAAAAAGAAATTTTATATAAAAATAAGATACTATTTACAGGGAAAAGAAGAATGAATAACAGACAGTGTGGCAATGAAAGATGTTACCTTTTCATTCCTGCAGTTGTTTAGACCCATGTTATTCATGGAGGGCAATTTTCCATCAACACCATGCGGCTGCTGTTGCTGCTGCTGCTCCCTTTGGATCTGCTCTCTCATTTTTCGAGCCTCTTGAATGGCTTTCATTACTGTGTCCTGGTCCCCAAATAGGGCAGGTGAATTAAGACTGGAAAGGATATCTATAAAGAGAAAACACACTTTATTTAGGTAATTTTCCATTGAAAGCTGGGATAGGTAGCTTCTCATTGAAGCTGGGTTAGGCACTCAGCTCTCATACTGTTAGAGCTGCACCCAATTGACATCTACAAAGGGAGGAGGAGTGGCAATTATTGTCTGAAGGCGGAATTAATCTAAACAAGTGATTGATAAGCCTGTGCACTTCACTGCTGTTTAAAATATAACCACTGAAGTCTTGGTGTAGCCTGATATGTAGGTATCTAAGCATACTCATGGACTCCAAGTTGAAAGCTAAATATGTGTTTAAGACAACAGTATTTTGAAGCTTAAGTGAGAAGCCTTTGAAGTATTAATAATAATTAATAACATGAACACAGAAGAAGAAAGAAATCTCATTTACTTGGCCATAAAAGTCTATGTCAATTTTTAGAATTTCTTTATCAAGAGAACCATTGCTCCAGACATTCAGCTTTTCATTTCAGAAAGAGCATCCACAGTTACTTTTGGGGGACAGAGCTTGTTATGATTTTAACATGAGTATAAATCACTAAACAAAAAATGGTTTCCTTTCTATCACTCTGGACAGAAACTTGCTTCAAACTCATACAAATCATTCCTGTCTCATCTTAAAACGCTTGCTTAAGATGAGTACTTCAGATACAGTTTCTGGTTTGAGACAAAAAGACAGCAGTTTTTTGGTGACTGGGTGTTTTGTGTTGCTGGGAGGAACTTGATCCACTTGTTCCTGCATAGGAATATCCTCAAACAACAAACCCAAATGAAACCAAACAGGCTAAGATTTGGAATTCTCCTTCAAAGATAATTTTCATATACTTTTGACTTCACTGAAGTTCATCTGAGTAAAATATAGCAAATTCAACCTCAAAGGACCCTGAATTCTTTTAAAATAAAAATGTTAACATTAGGGGTTTCTCGTGCTTTATCCTTTGAACAAAACAGTTGATTTATTACTGGATTCTGGATAAGAAGAGATGCAATCTGTGATGATTTAGATGGAACTGCAATGTTTTCCGTCTGCATGAAGCACTCCTATTATCCAAAATATAAGTAACATATTGGAGAACAACCATTGCTCTTACTGGATAAAATTTCCAATGCTCTGAACTGATTCATCAACTAAGTTCCATTCTGAAGCCTAAATATCTTGGGATCCATATTTGCATGACTTTTAATGAATTGAGACTTAACCTCCTAATGACCTAAAGTTATCAGGAAAATGGAACAAAAACTCCTACATTGCTTGCTGATTTTGAAGTGTTTCCCTGTCTTCTTTTATACTTAAGAATTGAGAGGAAATGTTTTTATGACTTCACCTGAAAAATACTGACACCTTAGGTGTATACTCTCTAGCCATTCCTCTGGAATGGTCTATGATTTCAAACTGATATACCACTTTCCAATGTTAGATAGTGCAGTGATAGCTGGAAATAAATTGATAGACTATCTAGCTAGCTGCAGAAAGTATCTTTCAGAGATCATGATGTTCCCAAGTGTTTTGGGAATGGAACAAATTTTTGTTTTCTTTTTTTTTCATGTTTAATATATGTATTTAACATACCTGTTCATTATTCACAAGTGTTTCTATATATTTTACAAGTACACTTGAGCTACAGATTGTGAATAAGTGGTCTGTAGTAATTATTTTGTCACTGTAAAAATTTACCATTTGAACCTTTGGTCTTACCTACGTTTTGCAGCTCTTGTTTCTGTTTCTTGACTGGTTAAGGTAGTCTACCTAGTTTGTAGGTCAATTTTCTTTCATTACTTAATTAGCTTTATTTCTTAATTAAAAAATCCTGAACACAGGTCAAAAAATTCCTACTTGTATCCATATGAATGAAAAAATTCTTGACACATGGGTGAACAAATAATAAAAATATGAACAAATAATAAAATAAATAAATAATAAAGCAAACTGACTGGACTGAAGCATTTCAGTTTTTGTTAAAATAAAAACAAAATAAAAACCCATTAAGCATATGGTCTTTGTAAGATGAACTGCACAGACAGAATGCAGAGGATTAGGTTTCTTTTAGAATGCTGTTCTGGATAAAACTAATGGTAAATTTGAGCTAAACAGCTGAAAAACACGTTTGGATTTACCTTCTAGCCTGGCTTTTGGTTTACTGTAAACCATGGAGATATTGAATGTTCCCCTAACCCTAGTTCAACAAACTGCTTGAGAACTTGTTCATTTCGAGATATGTTACACTGTGGCATTGCATGTACACTAGTCAGGTGAGCCACTATGTGTGTAGGGCCAGTATCTAGTCAGGATGTAAGGGCATGCAAAGAGATATATTTGTTTAATCCAGAGGTCAAAATGCAAATGTTAACTTTGCACATATACACCAAATTGATCTCTTTGTGGAAGACAATGATGCAAACCTCTTTTATATCTTTTATATACCCACCTCCATTTTTTTATGTGTATATATTTGTATGCATACGTGTTTCTTATGTTATATATTTATTTGCTGTATTTCTTGTAGATGCATATCACTGCTTCAAAACCTGGGCACTCAAGAGCTCTTTGCAAATTTTTCCTGTAATTTCTTTTCTCCCGTTTTAGTCAGAAATGTAGGCCTAAATATCTACTTAATTCAGAAGCAAGTGTGCTCAAGTTGAGATTTCATGTTCAGTTTTCTCCTCTCCCCAGGACATATCAGTTACCTAAAGAGGATCCTCTTCCCAGAGATCCACCAAGCGGGCTGGGGATGCCACTCTTGTTCGTCACTGTCACTGGACTGCTTTTACTAGCAGGGAAGAGGTTCTGTGTTGGAGATGTTGGGGATTTGACAGGTTCAGCTGTTTTGGGTCGGGCTGAAAGATTCAGCGGCTGAGCTGCTTCATCCTACAAGAGTTTAATGTAAATAATTATTCATAAAAGACAAATGAACACATAATTTTGCAAGCAGCAGTTACTTCACACCTCGAAGACAATACCACATTCTCCAGCAATAATAACAAAAGAAGCTAATTATCTGCCTCCTTTAAGATTCAACGAAAGGAAACCTCATTAATTTCTCTGTGTTATGCTTCTGTTTACATTAACTATGTGGCTGGATCATTCTTTTTGCCAAATTAAAATTTGAATTAGCTCACATTACAGCTTAATTTCCTAATGTGTTTTCAGAGATCTAAATTAACCTAGGGCATTTACAAAGAATTATTTAAAATTTCCAGCAGCTCAGTAATGCTTTTGCATTGGTTCTACTTGAAAAGTTCCTGGCACTATCAAAATAAGTTATGTAGCTTATTTTTAAATGTATTAGAAACTAAGAAATCAGAAGTACTTCTATGAAAGAATCATTTGGAAACCCTGACAGTTATTTGGCCCACATTTAATGGTGCTGCTAACTTCTACATTCCATGCATCTTTCTTTGAGTGCATGTTTTGTTTAGTAAAATAATCTATGCTGTTCCCCCATAATAGAAGATAAGAATTTCACTGAATTCAAATTCCTTTACTTACTATGGTAATGAATGCATCCTATATGCATTTCAAAATATATTTAATTTTGTATATTTTACAATATTTTATTATTCAAATGTAATGTATTTTTGACAGATTTATGTAAAATATTTTTTTTCACATAAATGCTATTCGGCTTCTTGTTTGATACTACTGCAATTATTTCTGTATTCTGTAGTTATTTCTGCTGCATTCAACCTTTAGTGTGTCTGTATCTTTATTTGCATAAAGACAAGGAATATTTTTTAAGGATACATAAATCTAGTATCAGCACTTTTATATCTTTTTATATTTTTCATATACAATTAGTGAAGAAATTATCTCCAATATATATCTTGTTACAGTGCTATAGAAGAATAAGTCCATCTAAGAAATACCTTAACTTTTGGAAGAAGACTCATTCAGGCAATTAAAATCTTTGATCAGGATAGATATTCACAATGTAACCTTCTTACCATTCTCAAAGCTTTTTCTGTTTGCTTAATATGTTAAGCAAGACAGAGCATTTTGAAAATTGTGAAACAATGATTTTCTGTAATTAAAGAGCCCAGTAAGATAGATCTCTCATTTAAAATATGCCCAAAGCAGAAATGTGCTGGATAGAAGAGAATATTGCCCATACTTTAAAACACAGCACTGATCACTTTGAAGCTTAGAAATACATGTCAGAATATAATAGCATACTACATAATTTCATCTTTTCCTTACTGTCCAGCAGTGATTTAGCAAAATACATCTGCTCATACAAAATGCATTAAACAGGAAAATGTAACAAACAGGTATTTATAATGCCATCATATCTCCAGTTTTAATCTGTTTCCGTAAAACTGTGTGACATTTTTCTTCTTCCTGACCTTGTAGTGTGCACAAATGTCCACACCTGTTCAGAGTCCAAGTGAAAGCAGAAACACAAAGCCATAAGGGACATAGTCCATTCCTGTGCTTTGTGGCCATGTTTACATGCAAGCTGTTACCTTGCACAGATAGAAAGTGGCTTCAATACACTTCTTCAAGAGCTCAGAGCTGCTTTCAGCCTATGAAGTTTGCAGACTAGGTACTGTGAACATGTACACATATGAATCTTCACTACCATGTTCAATCTCTAAATAATTTTCCTCCTAGTACTGATACAATCATGTGAAAAAAAAAACCAACAAACCTCTAAACACTGCCAGAATCTGTTTGTTTGTACTTCATAGACAACATTATCATTTCTTTGTGGGAACTGGAAAAACATTCCAGTCACTGACTTTATAAAAAGCTATCATTACTTTTTGAAAGATCTAACTTATGGAGGTTTTGTTAAGCGATTCACATAGGTACTGCTTTTATACTAATAATTTCTTCATTACCCATCGGTATTTGTCCACATGAAACACTTGTAGTTTATCTTTAGTATTTTCAGTACATTAGTGTGCTTAATAAAATCAAAAATAAAAGGTCTCTTTTATTAACATATATTTTAGTCCATTCAATTTAAATTATTTAGGGAAACCACCAAGAATTTGCATTTGGTCAGTTCTGTAATAGGACTCAGCTGGCCACAAAGCTGGAATGGTACTGGACTTGGTTCAAGGAGATATGTGCTTGAATTTAACCAGGGAAAATTTTACTCATAGTAAAGGTTTGGTTTGGTATATATCCATTTGGCTCACTCACTTATGAAATTACTTTTTCACATTAAAATAGTCAGTAGTATATTCTCAATACCATAAACCACTGGTGTTAGGTATCACTGTACTATGGCAACTCTGCTGAAACAGTTGGGCTTTGCTTTTGGTGGCTTCTGTGTTGACCATAACAAACCCTGCATATGTGGTAAATTTCACTGTCTGCTCTCAAGCCTGGCATTGGATTTCAAGAGGTAAAATATTAGACTAATGCACATCTACAGTTGAGTAAAGTGAATGCTTTGCTAAATAAATGTTAGATCTGGCCATAATGGAATAGTTTTTATTTATTAGTACTCAGCCTAGCAAAAAAGTGTCACAGAAATTTATCAGCCCAGGCAGAAATATCTACTCACCCACACTTTACAATGATTGATGATAATGAAAAAACTAATAATATTTTACTCTCATGTCAAAAAAGTGAGTAAAATCTTCCCAGGTTGATTTGAGACTAAGGACTGTGTGCCTGTAAGGTGTTAGCAGCTAGCAAGAGAACACATTCTCTCCCTGAAGTCACTCTGTGCCTTCTTTAGATCTATTTTAATAGTTCTGTATTTATAACACTATCATTCAAATTGGCAAAACATCTGAATGTTGGTAGTTTTTTACAGTTTGAAGTGAATTGTTTCTGAGCATATTTGGTCTCATGATATTCAAAACGATCACAGGAGAACACAGCAATAAAAGCCAGTCAGTTCCACCCAAAGGTACTAGCTGCACCGGAGATATCAAGGGGTGCGTGATGTTCCTTTCAAGCTGCTGGCAAATGCCATGTTGTAGCTGCCTGGTTCCAAGCAAGTGAGAATAAGCAGGCACAAGCATTCAGCAATGGCACAAAACCAACAAGGAGCAGCCCAGCTGTCAGCAGCTGTGAGAAATCTGCAAAATTCAAATCAATCTTCAATGACACAATGTTTTCCCCAGAGTCCTGACTTATATCTTACAATTATGTGCATTTTCCCAATAATTGTAGAATAAGTACAGCTAGAGATTTGTAAAACAATCATAAGATCTACAGGCTCTCTCTTGCCCTAACAACGTAAGATAGCACCATATGCTAAAATACACAAAAGTTCTATGTGAAACAATTCTGAAATGGATGCCATTTACGCACATTACTAGGTTACAAACTGTAACCCTGAAAATACCACATCTGACTGATGAATCAGTTGTGCTGCCTGTGGTAGGAAGAGGGACGCCTGGTATTTTTGGAAGCAAGAAGTGAATGCTTTCTCTTTCCTATACTGATAATACAGCACTAAAACAGAACATTTCATTTGAATATTGAAGAACTTACATGTGTTCCAACTGTGAAACAATCAAACAGTGATTTTCAGACACTGACTTTTTGTCTTTACTTTAAAATACCTTAACTTGAGTTACCGGGCTGGTCCCTCTCTTCTCATTTTTCATCCCAGTGGGTGAGAGTGCCCCAGTTGTATTTGGTGGCTGTGGAGTAGATGGCATTTTGGCTCCAGGAGAGACCTGCATGCTTGCCAGCTGAGCTGCATACAGTTGCTGGAAGACAAAAAGATATACAATATATTCCTGAAAAATTCCTGAAAAAAAGAAGCTGTAAATGTACATAATTGTTATTGCTCTGCTGTTTCTTGTCTTAGAGGAGTTATATTTTTTTTTCCCATGACTTTCTTGTTTGTGGCTTTTCCCTTCATGTTAAATTTAAAAAGAAAAGGGGAAAAAAACCAACCAAACAAACAAACAAAACCCCAAACAAACAAACAACAACAAAACAAACCACAAAAAAATAACAACAACAAAGACAAAAACACCCCAAAACATACTCAAAACCAACCAACCAACCAAACTGGAAAACTCCCCCACACCAATATCCTTTTTCTTAGACTTTTAAGCTGATTATTTGTTTTCCTTCTTGCTAATGATGGTCATGGTAATGAGCAGAAGATTATACTGTGCCTGAACATTAAAAACAAAATTGGTATAAATTGTAAGACTGGTCATGAAAAGGAGGTATAAACCCTTGCCTGAAGGAGCAATGCTTCAGATCTTTCTATTCTTAACCAGAAATTACTGACCAATTCCAGAACCTCTGCTGGGAGCTGACATAAGAATCATGTGCTACCAAAATGCAATGCTGCATCTCTTCTACCTTGGTGGACAGTGATTGTTTTAATTTCTAGAAATGCTAATTAGGAAAGTAGACCTTAAAAAATCCTGTAAGTAGGGATGAAAATACAAAAAACACCCTTATGGAACTTTTCAAAAAGTTTAACTGAAACATAATAAAAAATTGTATATAAATATAAACTTTTCCTACCCATCTAAAGTGTTTACTGAACAAAACCAAATAGATTTCATTTCCTTACAGTGACCAAATTTAAACCCTCACCTTGAATTATCATCAGCAATAATTCTTCTACCAAAACTAGGGAAGATCCTAATCCCTCTTCTACACATAAATCTATATAAACTTTGCCTTATTAGTGAAAAAAAAAAAAAAGCCAGGTGGTTTGTATGTAATTTCCAACATTACTATCATTCAGATGGACAAATAAAAAAAATTACAGTAATCAAAAGCAGACCTTTCAGCACATGTAATTAAATGAAAGCTTAATAAAGAAAAATTTGCAAGAGCCAGATGTGATTATGTCATAATTGTTGCTTTCTTTGGAACAATTTTTCTAATATAACAAGCCTCCACAGAAATGAAAGTTACACAATACTATAAGCTCAGGGACTCAGTGGCTAGACAAATGTGTGAAGAAGGGGCTGAGTCAGAACTCTGGGTGACAAATGAAAACACTTGTGTGTGTTTTCTGACACCTCTTTTGCATACCACACATAGGCTACAAAAGGGTAACACATTAATATTTTGAAATTAATAGCATTTAAATATTTTGTCTAAGGTACTAATTTTTCCAGCACTAGAAAGCTTCAAAAAAAAGGAAAAATTCCCAGCTTTTGGTGATGGCCTAGAGATTGAAAATGAAGCATTGTTTACAATACTAAGTGGTGTTTTTTGTTCCCTACCTACTGGGATATTATCCCTTTTAGCATATTTTTCAGGTCATTCTATGCTTGCTTGACAGGATGTTCTACCTATACAAGAGTAAGAAGCACATTTCACAAAATTCCAAAGCCTTCACATTCTCAGCTCAATAATAATCAGGCACTATACTATGAAAGAGATGATACAATAAACTTGAATACAAATTAAAGACAAAGCCCAAAGTTTATTATGGCTTCCTCAGTGCTCTATACATTGTCTTTGAAAATACTTTTTTTTTTTCTTCTTTTCTTTTTTTTTTCCCCTAAGACATTAGGAACCCATTTAACATCTGCTTCAACTACCTGGGGGAGATGACTTAGACTTTACCAAAAACGGACTAAAGCTTTAGGATTTAATGCAATGTGCATTGCATCTTCAAGAGTGGGAAAAGAATTCTATGAAAAAACAAATCCAAGGTTATCAACTAAAGTTCCAAAGAATTTCCTTCTCCCTTCTGAGGTAAGCCATCAGGACAAAAAAGGTGGGATATGAGTTTTTCTTTCAGTCTTAGAGGGTAAAAGTCAATGGTCAATGATGGCAAGGACTCAGGTCCAGCCAGCTGCTCTCTGCTCCCCCTCCTCAAAAGGACTGAGGAGAAGATAAGATGGAAAAACTCATGTGTCAACATAAAGACAGGGGAGATCACTTACTGGTTACCATCACAGGGAAAACAGACTTGGCTTGAGGGAAATTAATTTACTACTAATTGCAATAGAGTTGGATAGTGATAAACACAGACAAAAACTAAACCCACCCCATCCCTGCCATTTCCACAGGCCCAGCTGGCTCCTCCACCTCTTCCCGGCTAGGCTGCTTCTCAGCCCGGCCCCTCTCTCCGCGCTGCCACCTTCCTGGGGAAAAGCTCCGCCGAGGGGCTGGGCCGTGCCCTGAGGGGGCTCGAGGAACCGGCGGGAAGCTCCGCGAGCCTCTCCGCGAGCCTCCCAGCAGCCGCCCCGCAGTCCCTGTCTGCCAGCAGCCCCGCACCGACACTGGGCGTGCCCAGCACGTGGAGCCCGCAGCCCCGTCAGCCATGGCACGCGAGCCAAGGTGCGTTTATCATCTCCCCGAGATGATACGGCAAGTAGCACGAGGAAGAAATGTTTCTAAAGGGAGACAGAGAATAAAAGATATTTTGTCTATATTATGTATGTGTGAATAGCTCATCCCTCTGTTACTTCAAGTTCACAGTAGTGGCTTTAGCCTGGCATTTCTACAAATTTGTTTTACACCATAAATGCAAAAATAAACATAAGTAATCGTAATTAGCTTTCTGGTTGTCTTAGACTTTAAAACAAAGCTGTTCCACAAATGAGTGCAAGTTCTGCAAGAATTTGCACTAGCAACACTGCCGTGTGGACTGGGAGGCTGCACATAACCTCTTCTAAATACCAGTTTGTGTGGAGAACTATCCAGTTTTGTGGTTTTTGGTTTGTTTGTTTGTTTTGGTTTTGTTTGTTTGTTTGTTTGTTTGGTTGTTTTTTTTTTTTTTTCCATTGCAGGGGATAAAAGAAAAGAAAAAAAAAGGAAGAAGATCTTTTTGCAAATACCACTGTTGTGGCTTGAAATGGCAATTTAGGACCTCACACTGAGATGGTCAGCTTGTGATGCTTTTATTTGCAAAATTAACAGAGGAAAAAAACCCAAACATTAAATGAATGTTGATTGTCAGCTTTTAATACTCAAAAGAAAAAGTTTCAATGGATTTTTTCATTTGAAATTCTAACCTAACTACTGAGTAGGGACTAAAAAATTTAACCTACCTCAAACACTGAAAAGTATCTTTGTTTCAGTGTATGCTTAGCACATAGAGAAGATAACAGCTGATAACCCTTATGCCAACCATTGACTCAGATGGCTCTTGGTTACAAATTAGATATTCCAAACCATCAAGTACTCATGCTTAAGAAGTCTTAAAAATGTATAGCCTGGTTTTTATTTTTTTAAAAGGTCACTAAGTTAGATTCTTACAATCCAGTTCCCAGCATCTAAATGTAAGTAGCACTGATTTTGAGCTACTGGGTGCTCCTGTATAGTTAACAATTTTGAAAACCATCTCTCTTAAGGTATGTGAGCAAGGATGTAGTTTTACAGTTTTCTGAACCAGGTTTGTTCTAATGTCATGATCTGACACTGAAGAGTGGGATTTTGAAATGCCACAATTCTCACTTAAGGTAACGGCAGCTGAAGTCTTATATTTAGGCTTCTATGAACTTACAGACTTCAAGGACTTGAGCACTTGTTACTGAAACTCTACTCCAACTGTAATCAACTAAAAACCAGGGGAATTTATGAAAGTTGGAGGTCACTATGAGCCTGAATGATGTTCATCTACCTAAAAAAAAAATTACAGTCAAGTGGGAAAGTGCTGTACTCAGCATGTGTACAGATCAGCACAAGTACACAATGACTTTTTTACCTGGAAGCAGCAGAATTCATACTAAGCCAGCTTCAGAAATTGCCTATGGCATTTGATTAATTATTTCCACATTACTCTTTTTATAAAAAAGTATGATCCATGATCTAAAATTTGTCAAAAAGCCTTTGAACTAATAATAAACACTGGTCCAAATGTTAAAACCTTTCTTAATGCCATCCAGGTTTCACAATACCTTTGCGAGATATGTTCGTGACACAGAAGGATAATTGCCTTTGCTGTCAATGTTCATTCCTGCCTTGCCAGAAGACAAAGGCCTTAGGTTTCAACATTATTTCAATAGTTTTTCAAGCAGTTTTATCAACTAGTTTTCAATAATCAGAACTCTTTCATTAGCTTGCGTCCCTTTCCCATATGATTTTCCGCTTGCACATAGGACTGTGATATTCCTACACATGTGCTTAGTCAGATGACACTGAGCACAGCAAATGAGCACAGAGCAAAGCTTTCTATGCACTTTTTCTTTTTTTTTTTTTTTTAACTTACAGCAGGAATACTGATACTTCCCTCTTAGACTGTAGCATCTGTGTCTAAATGAATGAATAAAGGTGAAGAATCTCAAGAATCAAATGTTAAAGAAGTATTACATGGTGAGGAAAACAGAATGGGCCTTAAATCAACAAAGTTAAGGGAGTTTTGCTCTGACAACAACTTGTTAATTTTGTGACAGACTGTTTTACCACCTACTGCAGAATTATGATAATCATAACCTTCTTACCAGTGGCTTGTCAATGACAGGCCGTATGGAAAGTTTGTTCAGAGAAGAAATAAAAAGAATAATTAAATAAAATAAAAAATAAATTAAATAAAAAGAATAAA
>JANHGN010022504.1:0-55183 GCA_024605025.1 Megaceryle maxima | reverse complement strand
TAACAATTTTAAAAGTAGTTTTTAAGATTTCTCAATAAAGAGAAAGCAATCAACAGCTGTATAGGAAAGAGGCAGTTTCTTTAGCTATATCAGCCCAGGGAGGAAATGGAGGGAGCTGTTGTACTTGTATATCCAAGAAGAAAAAGGTAAGAGCTAGATATTTCAACTGACTGCTTTGGTGAGGGAGAATTTGGTCATAGCAGTGGGGATATAATTCAGTTGCTACTTGCAGCAAAATTCTGAAGAAACTATAGCAAAGCCATATGTGAAACGCAGAGATAAGAGAGTCAGTGGTTGCAATAGCCAGCACAGCAGATAATCAAAGTGCAGGTAATGAGAGCTGGCATGGCACAACGAATTGCAATGGCTGTACTTGTAAGATGCCCCAAAAAGAAATTCAGTAGGAGTCAGATCAATTCACAGAGAAAGAAGGGATCTGCTCTAGAAACATTTACCCTTCTATTCTGTTATACTAAAGATTTATGACCAAAATGAAAATATATCTATATATTTGTACATTATTTCTCTAAAGGTGCTATAAATAATATTTTTTTTTGCTCAAAACCAAATGCTAAATTTTATGGACCCTGCTTAATTCTAAAGTATTCCATTACTAAAAATGCAAGTCCTATGTTACATCTTCAACATTTACATTTGCTACAGTAAATGAAACTGAACAATAAAACTACTGAGAATCAAGTGAGAATCCTTATTTGTCAGCATTTTAAATGAATTGTGCAAAGCTGAAATATTTATAGAGATGAAAGTTCAGCTATTTAGACAATGAGTAATTTGGTTTCTAAAGATGAAAAACTCTAAGGAGTGACTACAAGTGCTGTTGAAATTCAGCAATACAGGAGGTAATGTAGTTATTTTTTTCCATAGTATATTTAGTATGTAGTATTGCAAAGCTATAATTCCAGAATTTTCCTTCTGAGTATATAACATGCAATAATAATACTTAGAACTGTCTGATCACAAAGGGGTTTTACAAGCTCACCAAAACCAGTAACATCTTTACTATTTTCAGGGCACATTTCTGAAAAGAAGCTACTCAAACTAAAAAATCCCACCTTCAGTGGTGCTACTTATTTTTCATTATTGGTGTAGAGGTGCTTAAAATGAGCTCGATGTCCAACAGATTAAGGAAACGGGCTCTCTGAAAAGGTTTTTCTTCTGTTTGGATATTTGGAGGAAGAATGGATTAGTGTTCAAACCCATGTTTTGGATGTCATAGATAATAACTGTGGAAATAAGTGCTGCCCTGAGTCCAATGTCACAGGTGTCGCTTTCAGCAGTTCAGGCAAGGTAACCTTTTCAAAAAGCAGTGAAGCATAAGTAATATCCTACTCAAATATTTCACACACATCTTCATCTAAGTGCAAGAACTATTTCTAAAGTAACATTAATTGTATATATACCTTCCTATTTCTGTATATAAATGTGGGTTTTTGTATTGGTGTCTTTTGCACCAGATATGTTCAGTGACTAGCACTGCAATTGAGACCTCTGCTACAGCACCCAGATAAGAAATGGGGTTATTGGCTTATGTATACATATATATATTTAAAAGCACATGGTTATTTTTCTCTTTATGATTATTTTTATGCAGATCTTTAGAGTGAGAAGTGGGTTAACAGTAAACAACATTCAGAAACACAAGACAGCCTAAGTAACTCAGCAGCAGCTTAACCATGTGACAAACCTAGGGGCAACTCGAAGGCAGCTACTGCCTGTGGAGTCTGCCAAGAAGCCAGATGCCATCACCAGAAAAACCCCTTCCACAGCTCAGCATCTGTATCCTAGCAGTGCTCTCCACACAAAAGGTAAAGGAGAAGGAGAAAGAGAAGGAAAGGTGCATATAAAATTGTTAAAGGAAGTGTGCACGCATATGAAAGCAGTCCTTATTTTAATTTTAAAACTGGAAATTTGGAGAAAAATCAAAGCTTTTGCTGATGAAAACAAGATTCCTTTGAATTAACAGATAGATATTTTATGCTGAAGTGTATGTTTTCTTTTGTTTTAAAATATATTTGTGCAGGTGCTATCTGTTAAAACAGTGTATTTTATAAATTTGTTTTGATGAAATTTAGATGCCTCAATAGCATTTTATAAATTCGTTCCAAGGAAAATGTTAACATATCAAAATAAGGTGAGTTTTCAAGATCTGCTAGTACCAGGCCAAACCCTCCTCTCATTTTTACATGTGCCACCACACAGATTTAGTATCTTGCTTTTTACGAATCAAGTATGCAACATCACCTTACCTCACAGGTTTATTCTAGAAGAGAACTATTTAGCTTTATGTGGGTATGTCTGAAATTATGTCAATCAAGTAGAGCTGCATGAAGTTGGAGTAACAATTAGGAAAAAAAAAAGTTTAATTTAGAAATATGATTAAGTGATAAGATCAGTACACTGAAAATACATTTCTTTACAGAATGCAAGTGTCATAATATATGTACATGGTTTCCTTTTAACAGCGTCATTCCTTTCTTTTCCATTTATACATGCCTAACCTATCCACAGTGGACGTAACATTCTGATTTTAAACACCCACATATCACCCGACTGCAGAGTCTGCTCATTGTTACAGAGTGGGGATAGACTCTGCTCCTTATAATAATGTACCAACTACCTTTGCAAAAAGCTGTTTGAGGTGTAACACAGGCAGCTAATGAATTATCATAACTAATGTCATAATAATAAAGATTGTTGCAGTGATTATTTATGCACTTGCCAGCTAATGTGCTCTCAGATTTATTAAGGCCCAATATGTGCAAACAAACTAAATGTATTTGGAAAAATAGAAACAATGCATTTTGTAGTTACAGAAGGAGTTAGATGATGTCAGTTTTCCTTATATGTTTAGGTGTGCACCTACATAAAAAAAATTTCTCAGCTAAAAGAATGATTTTATCAGTTATTCATATTCATTTACTTCAGGGTTTTAAGCTCTTAACACTAGTAATTTCAGTGTCTGTCAGTGCTGTTCTATATATTGTCAAGGGAAATTTTTATGTGGCCCTAAATTCCATTCAATTCCTGTCTCCTCATGAGATACACATGCTTGTTTTGCTTCTCTCTCAAGCTGCAGAGTAACAGATACCTAATTTCACCACTGAGTGTCTGCTGGTTCCACCTCCTTCTACTGACCACAAATTCATTGTACTGTTTCAGAAAAAGAAAAATTGCTCTCATTGCTTCTACTGCCGTGCTGCAAATAATGGCCAACCCATACTGAAAATAAAAGAATCTCTACACATTTTAGATACTTCAGCTTGTATTGTTGTAGTACTGCAGAGTCAAGATCCCCTTATGCAAAATAACAGCTTTATTTTGTTAAAAGGGCCTAACTTTAAGTGGACCATGGAATATTTATGGCTCTCAGTAGTCCTTTGAAAGAGTTATCTTATGTTTTTATGCCGATCATGGGTCAGAGGTTCAAATCAGCACTTCTTTCTGTCACTCCTTATATGTTTTACTATAATTTACAGCTCAGCAAGAGGACTCATAAAACAAAAGTGTCTATTTTACTTCAGCAACTAATTCTAGCTAATCAAAGCTTTCCAGCAAAACAACCCAGCATGAAACTCTGTGTGGAAAATATGCAGAGAACAAAGCGTTTTGTCAAATAACACATCTCATGATGTAAACACATATGTCTCTTATAGGAAATTTTATCGCTTCCACATTATCGGCACACAAAAGGAGCATTCTTGTCGCAGACCTGGTGCGACTGTGGAGCCATCGTCATTGGAAACAAGAGCCTGATTAGGTTCCCACACAGATATGAATAGATTTTCTTTTTTTAGTGTAATGCTGCCTTTCTTATTTCTTAAACAGACTAGTAATTGTGGCTGTAAAAACAGTGAATTGTGTTTGGGCGACATTTGTTTCTTCGTATTTTTTTTAGCTACCCAGTGACACCAATTATCCCATATGGTTGTCCTCTTCTGGAAAGTCTGAGTTAATCCACAGCTGTGAAGATGAAGATGCACCCAGCAGGCTCTAAATCTGGTGGGTCTCTTGTCTGATAATAAAGTCCACAGTCTGCTGGACAGATGTTAAGAGTATCTGTTAAATAAGTCAGTGACAAAGACCCAGACTTCTGCTGGGGAAAATAATTAGCAAAACTGTATCTATTCTTCATAGATTTTAATTTCTTGCCTTATCTTTTGGAGAAGCAAATTTTCATTACTTGATAGTCTCACAGCACATGTAATAGGTCCTGATCAAAATATGAATGGACTAAATGATCACACTGGCATGTGTTCTGAAGAAATAATAGATCTTTTTATCCTTGACTTATTATTGCATACTGTGGTTCCTGTACTATTATTTTAAGTTTGGTTTTATTCATCAGAGTATGGGATTGTATTGGGTGAGACTGAATAGTATTGCCAGCTATAAAATACCAAACTAAATTTTTAATGCAATGGGAAATTTAAACTGAAGATGAAATTAGCATTCAACTATTTTTTCTTTAAATGTTATTAACATGGCTTACTCTTAAATTCTCAAAAGGGTTTACACATAATACATTCTGGCCCCAAGGCTCATGCTGATGTTTTGAGATGAAAAAAAAATAGAAAAAGCAAGTGAAAAAAGTGTAATGAGAAGATACCTACAGCAAGATCCAAGTTTTAGAGACTTACTCACTCCCTTTTCCCTATACCCACCTGTTTATCATCATGGCCTGACAGCACAGGCAGCCAATCCTGAAGTCTCTCTTGCTCACAGTCATGTAAATTTGGAAAAATGCTACAGAGCTAAGATATACACACCAGTGCAATAAAGAATTAACTTGCCTTCAGGCACATGTGCATTAAGGTGCTCTTAAGATCATTTCTGTTTCCTTTGCTAACTATATTCCTCAGTCTTTTGACTTCTTCCTGCTTTGATGTAATGAAGTAGAAATGGCCATCAAAACAGCTCGCTCTGCTTTGCTGCCTAAATACAGGCAAATCCTATTTAGGCAGTGGTCCCGAGATTGTGCTGCTCACGAATCAAATGGTGTTGATTTTATTGAATTATGACAATTAAATACAATCTCAGTGACTGCCTGTTCACAACCTGTTTACTGTAAAGCTGTGGGCAAAGCCAAGAAAGAATGCTTAATGCTCACATAAATTATCAATCACCACAAGTAGCTGAGACAATGTATATAATTTGGCACCTGGCAGTTGCCTCTCTAATATTGTGTTTGTTTCCCCTTAGGAAGTAAAGCTGGTGGTTTATTAGTTTTACAGACCTTGACAAGTTTCCAAGATATAATGTCACCCCATCAACCTATAAGGCTGGTGGGAATTTTTAATAAGACAGCATCAAAATTGTGAAAGAAAAGTAACTCTGTAAAAAATATGAATTAAAAAATGTATCCTAAATCTTCTATAAAACTAAAGTTCAGACAGAACATTAGGGATCTTATATCACCATAGAATAGATGTAACATTGGCTCTTGAAATAAAATAACTACTCATCTCACAACTGTCAGAGTCTGTGATATTTAAATGAGACTTCTTATTTCTTCCAATGTGACAGAGTCAAAAATCTAATTCTGTAAAGTGTAGGTACCAGTTCTAAGTCACCCAGAGTGAAAACTATATTTCTGCCATGTCAGTAAAGAACAAAAGGCAGGCAGAAAGCTGACCATGGGGAACAGCTACCAAAAAAAAAAAGAAAAAAGAAAAAAAGAAAAAAAATTAAAGCCTTCATAGTCAATATGGAGCTCTTGCTTACTGAAGAGCAATTCCCTTGTGAAACCACTAACTGGACGGAGAAACAAAAATCCTCACTGACTTGACGGTTGTGTCTCACCTCATTTCACTCTTCTTTTCTTTCTTTTTTTTTTTTTTCATTTTCCAAACAGACTGAGTGTTGGTCTGCTGAGAATATGATGCTAAGCCACTTTTCCTGTAGAGTTTTTTAACTGGGCCTCTGAGAAAGGGTTTGATACAATTCAATGACTGAAGTAATACCTTTGTCCATCTGAGCATTAAATGGCCCATTGAAATACAGCTTAGTTAGAAAGAATTTCAGTAAATGGTGCTTTCTAATTTTTTTTTTATTATTATTATTCCTCTCCCAACAGATTACAGCCTGGATCTGAAAATGCAGCTCAATCACTTTTGGTTGCCTCTCAGGTCAGGCCTTTAGCCAGTGTTAATTAAATATAACCCCTTTAGAATAGTGGAGGTTAAAAGAGAGCAACAAACTGGTTGTCTTCAAAATATTACCTCATAGTCTCCAAAAATCTTTAATCTGTTTGGAAGGGCTCTCATTTAAACATATTGGTCTTAACAATGAAAATTGGGGGGGGCAGGGACATATCCATGCTAAATGCTTTTTTATCCAACAGCTAGTAATCACAAAACATTAAACACCTATTTCCATGCAATATACCATGTCTATTGTGTTTAAATAACACACATCATAAAGGAAAGTGCTGCAGCAGACAGTTTAGGCTGTGGCAGCACAAACAGTGCAATTTTCAACTTGATAAAGTGAAACTATAAAGAATCAATGCATAAGTCAGACAAGCTACCATACCTAATATTCTTCCCTGCAGCTATTAGAAGTTCATATTTTTGTCTCTAGTAGGCATGAACATTAGTATACCTTCAATTTCATGTCTTCAGTCACATTTTGTTGTCTGTTCTATACAATTTGACCAGACCATGAAATTGGAAAGTAGCTGAAATTGTCTTTTTTCATCTTAATGATTTTAAATGAGAAGGGGAGGTTTTTCTGTAAGCTATTTGTTTACTGCTTTGTAAAAAGTTTCCTGAAGTATTCATAACAATTTTACTACTAAATTAGTAGAAAGCTTTTTAATACATGGCAATTAGTCTTATCTTTCTGAACATGACTTTACTGTAAATACTCCTCCTTGACTATCCCTTTGTCCCAAGATTCCTTAGAAGAACGCAACCAAGCGATAATTCAGCATTATTGCTGCTTCAGTGCACTAATCGCTTAAAGAGCGGCAAGGACCCTATGTTCACTGCCACAAGGCTCCTACAGCCTCCTGGCCTAAGGCAGGCTTCCCAGCCCAGCAGCATCCAGATGTCAAGAGGAATATCCAGGTCCTGATGCAGCATGCCGCTCCATTCCAGTATGGCCTAAACATCTGTTTCATCTGCTGGCATACAACCTGCTGAATACACTGAGACTGCCACACAAAGTAGGGAATTGAAGGAGGGTGGGAGTGAAATACTGCAGTTACATAGCTCAGTGTACTTGTCACTAAAAAACTCCATGCAGACACAAAGATTAACACAAAGTGCTTGGAACCCCAAAACTGGAGTCTGAGCATTTGCTGTCTCAAATGGATCTCTCTGGTCTAAAAATCTAGACAAATATCAGGAGGAACAATGTGATAGTTAAAAAACCCCAACCCTTTCCTACACAATATGCTTGGCATTTTTCTCATAATGGAAGAAGAGACCATAACACCTCAGCTTCTCATCTTGCTATTTTTACCCTGGTTTAATTCTTTATAGTGTAAGAAAAGGACAAAAGAAGAAAAAGCACAGAAGTCTGTAACACAAATTGCTTGTTGTAGCTCTAACTGCTCTTTACACAAAATACTTCAAGATGAGGTTAAACTCAGGCATCTATTACATATTTATTATTTCTTATAGATAGTAACTCAGGAGTTCTGAAACAATAAGCATCTTCTGTCTAAAAGACAGGAATATGTAAGCATTGACATTTTATGTTGAGGCATGACAAAAGCAGCAAGCGTTTTAGTTGATCTAGATTAAGTTATGACAAGGAATAAAGGAGTGCTAACTGTTCATCTCTTCCACTTTGTGTATCTATTCTTCTGTATTTTTGCTAACAACAGTAACAGAATAGTTGCATGCTACCATGCAAATTCTTTGAGTCATTTATGAAAGTAAGATCAAAGCCCAAACTGAAAGCACATATTTTTCCTCTATATTTTTTCTCAACAGGAAGACCTAATGAGAGGTAGTTTAACCAGGAGTCTTCCTCTACCGTTGCAGAGCAGGAGCACTCTCACAGTGCAACCTCCTGGCTTGCTCTTTCCTCTGGCCAGCCTGGGGACACGGCTCACCTCTATGAGCCAGGAAACAGGAGCACAGAAGGCAGAGGTGATTAAATATTTCTGTGTTCCACCTCCACATGGGGTGAGCACCTGTACCCAGAGCTAGGAAGTATCTCTCAGACCTTCCAGTTAAACACACCCTCTGTGAACCTGAAGAAGTCACCATTTTCTTTGTGCTGCTCATGAAATGGATACAGTCTTACTGCATTACTACAGTGTCCGAACTCGGTATGATTAAAAATTAAATGTGAGCATTAATGAAATCTGCTATTTTAATAAAATGTTGTAAATATCAAGAAAAAAAGATGTAACAATATGTAAAAACTTCAGCAAATGTCTACAGGCATTTTCTCTGCAGGAAGACACAGAAACATCAATAAAAATCTCTCTCTTAAGCAGGAAGATTTGCATTCCTTCAGTTAATGCTGTCAGATTACTGATATGCCACTTTTTGATCACAATTCTCCTGTTATTTATCATGCACAGGAAAGAACACAATAGACTTATCTTTGTGATTCCCCCAGATCCTACACTGTCCTACACAGCTTGGAAATTGACAGAATTTTTTAAACTTTTTTTATTATTTTATAAAGTAACTGTGACACACTGCTTAAAACTATAATGTATTTGATATGGAAGTAAACAGACAAATCAAATATAAGTTCATTTAAGCCTAAGTACCTTTGGTAGAAAGCCAGTCACAGCAAAGGACAACTGCATTCACTTGAAAAAGTAATTTTACATTTCCAGTGAATACAGTTACTTGACAAAAACTATGTAATGTTGGAGATAAATCTTTATGTGATTTTCTCATATTTGTTTCTATTAGAATTTGCTTTTGGCATTCTTATTGCATAAATTCTACCTCATCAACCTTGTGGATATCGCTGAAGTTAACAGAGTAACAAGCTCACCTAGGAAGGCAAGTAAGGACCAGGAAGCACGACTCTAAAGATAGCTGCAAACAAAGGCTCTAGCATTTTAAACACCTTCTGCTGTATCCAAGGAAAGCAAATAAGCAGCACTTAATTAAAATAAAAATATAAACAGTTCCATCATGAAAATATGAAAATATAACCAGATGGTTGCATTGGAGCAGTTTTTTCATTCACTTTAAGCTATCATAATATTATCTTCTCTGTTGACACTGTAAATCAAATTATTCTAAGAAAGAATTTAAAATGTTTTCCAATTAACTTTTAGAAGCTCTTCCAAAAATTTTTTTCTTATTATTCATTACTGCTAATATAAAGTATCTTTAACAATAAATGTGAGAGGCTTATACAAGATCATTTACCTCACGAATTCAGACAGTTTCACATTCTTTATGTATAGAAATGTGTTCTGGACTAAAGGCAGTGTAAAAAGAAGGAGCTGCCTAAAGAGAACCCGTGTGATAGGGGAAATAAAATTATATGATTGAAAAGCAATTAATTACAGTAAGTTTGCTGAACGGATGATAGCTATCAAAGCTTATCAAATTTTGCATTTCAGAATTTCATATCTTTATTGTTAAAAATGTTAACACATAGATGGGCTTTGTGAGAGGAGTCAGGAGTTTCATTCAGCCTCATGTCAGCAGGATTACAAGCAATTATGAGTAACTGCTTGTTGAACTGTGTGAAATGAGTTGGTGAATGAGTTTCCTAGTAAGCACATGTCCATGTCACTGGTACGATTGTCAGTAATGTAGACAATCTTAGTTGAAGGGGTCTAAAAACATAATTATTCTCTTAAACCTACAGGGGATGAAATGAACTCAGGACAGAAGATGGTTGTGCAATTGCTGCTTCTAGTATAGACCTTCTAGGTTTGTCAACCTGGCAGCAGACAGAAAAAGAGGCGTAAGTAAAAGAAATCAAGACATGGAAAAAATAACTGTCAATAAAACTTCTCTAGAAATATTTCTTAGGATCTGGCATAGATTGGTGGGATCATTCATTATCTGACCACCGAGATGGAGAAATTGTCAAATTTAATGATTGCAGTATTTCCCTGTGTAGAACTGTACAGACACAGAACAAGAAAACTGAACCATCACCTACCACTGCTAATCATACTGAGAGGCAAAAGCACTACAATTAAATATCTACAGGTTCCCATAATGGAATAATGAGATGCCATCCCAATAATCCTAGAATCATAAATGGGTGTAAGTCAGGAAAAAGGAGGAGTCCCATTTAAACTACCTTTCTCAGTTCCCCACCTTGTAAGAAGATGCCGAGGCAGCCTTTTGTTTTCAGAGATGAAATTTTGAAAGTGCTGCTTGGGGTTTGAAGCTGTAATGTTTTCCTACTTTTATATGAGACAGTTCATGTGGCAGCTTGCAGCCATTCTATTATTTTCACCAGCGAAAATGGACGAAACATAGGGATATAATAAATATATACTGGCTCTACTGATCAGGAGAAGCTTTATCAGTCAGCTGGGGCACATCTGGGAAAAAAAGTCACTCAGGTGCATCTCTGGCATCCCATTCAATTAACATACCATTAAAAATGGTTTGTCCCTGTTCAGCCTGCTGCGTTGGCCGATAAGTCAATATATTTAAAATGTATATTTAAATGCAGAAAACAGTGAAACGTTTTCTTTGTGAAGCAGAAAACAACCCCAGTTTACAGGTATTTTAAAGCATTAGAAATAATTGTGCTTTACAAGCTGCTTAGCAGATATCTCACACTGATCTTTTGCTGTATATTCTGAACTTTCATGCACCTTCAAGGAAAATTAAATAATTTCCTTAAAGGAAGTGCACACAAAATTATGCAAAACATATTAAAATAGGCTTATAAAAATTACATCCAAAAAAATTCACATTTGCACCTCAAAACCGGGTAACTGGGAACTTACTATTATAAATTCATTGTAAGCTGATGTACTTTACACAAGTAAATGTGAATTGGCATAAGATAGACATGCTTTCTGAACTGCAGTGGCTGTGATATTTCATCAGCAGTGCTGGGGCTAGATTGAAGGCGTCATGAGGCCTTCATGCTGAGTGTTAAGAACAGACAGATGATTTCAATACCTTCCATGAGTTAGGACACTTTTCTAGTTTCTCAATGATATGGATTCTAAAAAACATCACAGACCAAATACATTTTAGACAAGCAGGATATTGGAGGCAATACTGTTCCTATTTCATCATCTAACAAGACTCTATTCAGTGATAGCAATATCCACACACTGATTTGATGAGTTCTATCTCATTTTCTATTAATTTCCCTTCGTTTCTGAATTGGGTCAATGGGAGAGAATATTATAATCCAAGACTCTCTGGCATAAGGCAGGTGATGGTACCTTTCCAGTCCATGCATCTTTTGGAGAATTCTTTTGCTTCCTTTGAGCGTGCGTGTGTGTGTGTCTCTACACCCAGCAGCTCTCCTCTAACCATCCTTATCCTTAGAACTTTTAATTCAGATGAAAGATGAGTTATTAAGTTTTCTTTTTCCGTAGCAATTAGTCAGGAAGGAATGATGATACAGAAGTGTATTATTTTCCTTTGTGTATAGACCTGACTTAAAAGGCATTTTTGTCTTTAATCTCGTTGCTGCTAAGTTCCCAAACATCCAAATACATTAACACATTCACAGGAAAAAATTCTTCATGTTTGTAATTTGTAACCAAATTAAACAGCTTGCTCTATGGTTAAAAGAAGTATAATAAAATTCCAGAAACATATTCACTAGCACCTAATTCCTGTAAGGCATACACCATATACATTTCTAGAAAGCTTGAAGGAATCCAACTGCCAGCTCAGAGTATGCCTCACAGTCAGCCTATTCCCCAAAGGGATGCCACACTTTTAAAAGAGCTTTAAAAAACGTGCTTGTCCCCTGATGGCACTCTGTTGTACTGGTGCCTCTGGTGCTCTCTCAGTAAACGCAGCAGTAACTTATTTGCTTCTTACTGGCTTCTGAGTGAATACATACCCCAGGGAGGGAGCTTTGTATTTTAAAATAGAGCTTGGGCTTTCAGTGAGGGGCAACCAGTGGTTAAGGCAGTGAGTATGTCTTGTTGATGCTGGGGGCTCAGCCTCCACCAGTCACTCGGGCTCGAGTTTCTGCCTTGATACAGACTGAAGAGACACAAGAATCCTCCTGCAATCCAGGCTATAAGGGTAGCATCCTTTTAAACATACAAGTTTCCTGATAAGTGAGTTTATGTCTGTGCCATCTATGATCAAAATGGCACATTCCCTCTGAGCATATGGGCCTGGAAGGCAGCTGTCCTGCTTGGTAAGATCTAAAGGTGCAAGAGATGGGAATCATGCCAGGAGTTCGATCCCTAGCTGCCAGATTGAAAAGTCTTCTCTCTTGGGAGAAGAGAGCAGGCATAGGACAGGAGCACTTCCCAAGATGGACGAGGGGTTGGACATCCAAAGGGAACAAAACCAGAACTCTATTCCAAACTGGTGACAGTCCAGTGACTAGTGTTCTTCCTGCAGTGGAACACAAGCCCAGGACTGGACCTAGGCTTGCCACAGCCGAGACAAGTAATAGAACTGCTACAGACTATAGAAACAGTCTTATTCTTAAATATGCCTATACATTTTTTATTAAATTATGTGACACTATTCCATTAAGCAAGAATGAGAGTAACAAAGACCTGCTGTTTAAAGCAGTCATTGGAGATTCAGGGCAATAAATGGGTGCAAAAAGGGTCTTGCAATCTGCAATGCTGCTGTAGCAGGCTGATTAGCTAATGGTTTAGTTTGTTTGTCTGTCCGTTTTTACTAACTTGAAGAGAGCAGGGAGACTCCCTCTCATTTTCATCAGGGATACTGATGATACTGGGGGAGGTAGGAAAATCCTTCTGGCCAAGATTTCATGAGAATTTATATTTTACTGAAAAAAAGTCTCAATTTTGATGGGCTGTCTTTTCCTGAAAATCACTTTGCCAGATAATTCAAGGCTGAAGATGAGAAGGAGTAGGAGAAGATGGAGTATTAAGACATTCTGCAAAGAAAGGAGGTCATATGGTAAAACATTGACTCAGTTACATCATTTTCATTGATACTGCCACTGATATAATTCAACTTGATAACACAGATATTACATACAGACACATAAACACTCCAGTAGGAAAAGGCACAAGTATAACTATTTCATTGATTTTAATTAAATTTTCTGAAGTATTGCAAGGTTGGCATATTTTTAATTTTATTTTCATTAAAGGGCTTGCTTGGTCTCTCAGAGCCCTAATAAAATATTCTTTCAACCTCTATCCTTCCACTGCTACAACCTACATTTCTACATAAGAAAAGGACCAAAATATTTAATTTACTACTCCCATATACTGAAATTTGCACACACCATTCCCTTAATTTAGGCCACTATTCAGTGTATCATAATAAGGAACATTCAGTTAAAATATGCCCACCTAGAGCTCAGTAGTCTTTGAATGCTAGATAAAATCATTCTACAAGGCTAATGAAGACAGAAACTCTGCCTGTAACAATATTAAGTTTGTTTTCTCTAGTGATTCGAAGAAGTGAGCAATCTGTCAGTAATACATTGAGGGAAATTACTTGTCTTGTAGGAATTCCTGCTGACAGTCACTCACTCACAGTGCTGACCCAAACATCTACCCGCTGACAAACAAATTACAATGTCTAACTTTGAAAAGGTAACTAGCTGGTTTTAATTTTGATTGGTCACACCAAATCTCTTTCACATTTACCCAATCCCCATTCTTCATTGCGTTAAGGGGGAAAAAAAAAAAAAAAAAACAGGAAAACCCTGTGGTTTTTGCATTTGAAAAAATTATTCTTACCTACATCCGAGAGTGTTATGTCAGATAAAACTGTTAAACTGTGTCTAACCAACATTAAGACTGGCAGCCCTGCCAGTGACTGACTGGGTGAGTGAACACGCTACTGAGACAGCATTGTAGAAATTAATTTTCTTCAATAAAGTGATTTTTAAGGCTCATATATTTCACAATCTAAACATATGTCACTGTTTCATAAACAAAATAAATGGATTAAAATAATACATTACCAATATGCTGACACATGGAGATATTTTAATTAGAAATACTTAAGCTGTGTGATATTTAACTGCTATATTTGTTGAAGAGGAGCATGCATCATTTAATAAGACATAAGGCAGGTACATCACTTTGCATGATGTGGTACCAGAGTGGGACCAAATCACCTCCAGTGTGAGCTATCACTATCAGATCATATTAGCTTCACTAAAAAATTGCTTTAAGGTTACAACATATAGAGGAAACTCCTTAAGAGCAGCAGTCCACTAAAATAACTTTTTCATTGAAATAATAAGTCACCAAGATTCTAGTTCCTGAGAATAATATTTCTTCATAAGAGGCCACATTTAACATCTTAGCTATTTAAAGGCCATATTTACATGACTGTCGCATTACATTGGCCTCTTTCCTGCACATTCTTCTTGACTTACTTTAAGGACCAGCACTAAAATAGCTGAGGAAAGCAAATGTCAACTATGTCCTGAAATTTATATGTGTGAGAGAATTGGAATAAGTAGAAATGTAATATATTGTTTACTGTACCGAGTGCCCTCTGTTCTCTAAAGGTCAAAAGCATTGTAACCTTAGAGTTACAGTTTCTGATTGTTCCCAGGGTTAAATACATTATCAAAATTAATGGTTCAAACCCCTCAACCTTCAGATATATGAGTATTCATGCCTCCATCTGCTGAACTATTCAACTAAAAATAGCATTCTTTGGCCTTCCCTCTACTAATATTGTGCCCCTGAGGCTGGCTATGCAATGCTTCAGCAGTGCACTGAATCTGCACCCAGCAGTATAAAAAAAAAAAAGGTCATTTACTTTGTCTGCAATTAGAAGAGAGTATGGAGGACTAGGATGAGATGGGAAGGGAGAAAAGAAATAGACAAATATGTGTTTAGTTATGTTTTAATTTTTTTAAAATGGATTATAAGAACTTCAGGCTTCAAGAACACAGCTGCAACTAGAGCTAAGACTTGCCAAGGTTCATTAGTGATATAAGAGATAAATTTTGAAGGACAAATTACACAAATAGTTTGGGGAAAGAGTTAAGAACGAAAGCTTTTTTGTTTTGCTTTTTTTCCTAGAGCTTACTTTGTTTAGGAATAACTCCAGCTAACATCATTGTAGTGCTTCCATTTCTATCAACAGTTTATCAGTCGTGGTTGAGAGAGTTGCGACATTTCCTTATTTACCACAAAGCCTGATTTGTAGAAATATCTAAAAATGAAGGCAGATTTTTTTAAAACAATCAAGATCATACAGTAACATTCCTTGTTTCAAAGTAAGGACATATAGGTGCCACCTCTGCCACCACTGAGACTCCCCAGTAGCTAGGTTACTGCTACCAGCACCATGAGAGCTAGGAAAACCCATTTCATGATCAAGTTCACTCACTTTAGCAAGATTGTTGGCTGAACATATTTAGAATCAATTAATATCAGTCCAGTCATTTGACAACTAGGGAAAAAAAAAACAGGGAAACAGGAAAGGGGAGAAACTCCAGAGAAGGTGGGTATAAAATAGAGGAGCAAGGGAATATTATTGACAGTTTTACTACTCACACTGATTAATTAAAGCAACACACTTTTGTTACACACATGCATGAGAACTGGTTCACACACCACTAGGCATACCTGCTACAGGTGTATTTGGTAATATATCTGTAAATTATTTAGCAGAAGGTTGATTTGATGGAATTCACTCTCAGTTGTTTGAAGCTGGAGGGGTGAACAGAAATAGCTTGGTCCTTCTCCTTGGACCATGCCTAGAGAACTGTTCCCTCATCAGAAAGACCCTCCCTCTCGCCAAGATTCCTAGCAAGGCTTGGTCCTATCACACATCTTATTTAAACCTTGGCCAAATTGTTGAGGAGACTGATGAGATGGGGCTGAGCTGTCAATGGGAAGTTTGGAACACAGAGTTTAAAGTCTTTTTGTCAATAATATCATCAATGCCACCTTCATGAGATCAGTGCATAGATTAAAAGAAGCTATCTGATGTCAACCCCAAGCAGAGCAAATCACCTCTTCAGGAACACAGCCTGGCATAAACATGTGGTAATAACTACTTTCTTTCAGGACACTCAAAGCTACAATGAATATTAATGGTATTTTACCTCTAGCTGATACAATGTGATGCAAACTCTTAAGAGTAGGTAGGTCAAAGAGGTCTCTTGCTGAAGAACTTTTTTTTAAATTATTATTGTTAATGCAAGGCCCACAGGAGTGAAACTGGTTATTTGATAAATTCTTGATTTGATTTCAATACAGTTTTTTAACTCTGAGATGCTTAATCCACTGGTGAACACAGACATACAATTCAGAGAAAATACATTTTAATACCAATGTGCTATTTATTCAATGTGCTTGGATAAAATGGGCAAATCATTAACTACAAGTTGCCCAGTGGAGAACTTTCCTCTGTGGAATAATTGCTATCACTACATGATGTACCTGGGAGTAAATTGTTTTGTGTGCTATTAGCTTCCGTGCTAGAAGTTGTCCTAACACACAGAAAGATGAGAGCACAAAATTGCTGCTACCTCCTACCCGAAGCACGATCATCCCAAAGAAATGTAAGTGAAAAACGAGGAGCAATTATAAAACTGAAGGTGACAGAATTTCCACGGCAGCTGGATATGGATTATGGAATATAATTTTGAAACTAATAATAATGCCCTGGTAAAGTTGAAATATTAATGCTTCTACAATGTTTTTTTTTAATTGAAAGAGCTTTCCCTTCCCGAGTTCTCCAAACATAGATATTACACACAGGCTCACATGTAGAAACAAAACCAAACCTGCAAATGAATTAGCTATTTCTCCCACTGGCTGAAAGGAATAGAGATTAGTTTTGTGATCAGTATTTTTAAGCACTTGGGAAATATTCAGATACCATGGTCACAGCATTCATGTAAATAAATAAGTGGGTGGGGTGCATGGAAGAAAAGAAGAAAAACAGAGAAAGGAGGGGGAAGGGAAGCAAAGATGGAAAAATGAGCTGAAATGCTACACCCCTAACAGTCTTCATGACGCATCAGGTATAACAACAAATTCCCTCCAACAAACACACCCAAATAAGTGTTCCTTTAGGGAACACTTAGGGAATTTACACAAAGAGAATATTAATAGTAGGAGTAAATAAAATTTAGTTCAGCCATTTTGACAATCAGATGAGCAGGTATCAACTGAAGGTTAAGTATTACTTAAGATCTTATGATCATGAAACATTAAAGGTTTTGAAATCTCATAAATGTGAATTTCAAATGAAATAGAAGGAGGGGAACAGACAAAACCCCTCTTTTAGTACAGATATATCTGAAGGGAAATTCAGGCTTCTCAAGCACTCAAATACTTCTGAATTTATTAGCACCACTTTTTTGACTGGTGGTTTTCTCTCTAATTTTGCTCATTGTCTTTAACAGCTCAGTTTATTACTTCTGCAAATTAAAGAAATTGCACTATTGCTGTAGGTCTGATCAAGGCTGATGTGGAAATAAATCTGTGGGTCAAGCTGCGAATAGATCTTGAAAAAGAAAAGAATTGTCTGTGTTTTTGATCCTGTTTCTTTTGCAGTTGAACAGTTTTTATCCTTTCCTGACTTACAGTCTTGTGTAGGCTCATTATTTGTTGTATTGTTGTTGATTTCTGAAGTATTTTCTCTACTAAATGTAATGAGACTTTTGCTTCACTAAGTATTCAAATACAGATTTTCAAAGGATACTTGCTATTTTTCCTTTTGAAAAACTTCCCTTTAGCCTGAAGCCTGTCCAAGGTATAGTCTTAACATAATACTATCATGATCCAAACACATTTTTTGGAGACCTTTCCCTGCAGTGTCTTTTCAAGTTTTGATTGTAGGTTAGGTCAGACATAAGCTCAATGGGTCTTTTTCACCAGTTCTGGACCATCACTGAACCGTGAGTTCTGGTACCATTCCCACTTACCCTAAATTATCTCAGCAAGGAGATTATCAGCATTTGGTAAAAACAGAAGGATTTTTAATTTGCTTTGGTCCCTCTGGAAAATTATATAATTGCAAAAAAATAAACAAAGTAGATACTTGGATATTAACATGGCAGTACTTTGCTACTCTAGGCACAATTTATTCCTACTTTGCATCTGAACCCAACTCTAACCTAACTCCAACAGGGGTTTCTTACTTGCAAATAGTTACATGCATCTTTAATGGCCTTTCCTCTCATGTTCAGTCACTTCCTTTCCACACATTTTAACTCTGAAAGCTTTTGACTGTTTCTTCATTATTTATGACATTGTTGTGTCTTTTCTTGTGAAATTAAAAACTTCTCGCCACAAAAAGCTGGCTAATAATATGGCACATAAATCTTTCTTCCACAACATTTCATTCTATATATGCCAAAAATAAATAAATGACCAAACCAATGCTCTTGACCATGCTTGGCATCTGACCAGCTTAATGCACAGAAAGGTTGATATTACCTAAATACAGGAGCTAAAGGACCTTACAATTTATTGTATTGTCAGCACCACACTGTCTGGAAAAAAAACCCAACAAAAACCAACAAAAAAACCCCAGTAACATGCATTTGTTTTGATACACTCACTGCTCCAATTAAAGGTACTGTATTGCAGCTACAGGGGAAAAACTAATCAAAAATAAAGTACAAAAAGACTTTTGAACTTAACTCCCATCAACTGGTCATGTAATTAAACCCAATACTATTAACTCCACTTATATAAACCACACAGAACAATGTCTTTCACTCACAGTATCAAGGTTGGCCGCACGTTGCAATAGTTGCAGTACCATAAGTACATAAGGTGTTAAGCCTCCTGGGTTGTGCTCAAAAATTATTTAACATTCAGACTATTATTTAGCATACAGCTGGTTAGCAGTTTTCCCCTAAAATGTTGGCTTTGATCCCACATTTTTTTTGTTCTGGCACATACCTGGAGCTGTAAAGGGCTGAGTCCAGAAGCAGCAGCAGCTGCCATTGTTGATGGAATGAACTGCACAGGGTAGTTATCACCTGTCGGGAGAACAATGCGTGCAGGTTCAGACAATGAGCAGAGAACAGCAGCAGACAAGTGCAAACACGGACGGAGGATTGCCTGTGCTCCACAGCACTCCTCTAAGCCTAAACATCTGCAAAAACAAAAGGCTTTGCTGGGCACAGACTTGCCATACTCCCTTGGAACTTTTTTTGTTAGCAGATAGCTGGTAGGCAAACTGGCAAAACATAAATGCGATACTTGTGATTTTCATTTTCAAAAGCAAATGTTCAAATCAAGTGTGTGAGCTTGTGCACAAAATGGGCCTTACAGCCACAGACACACGGACAAGATACCCAAAGGAAACCCCAGTGGTTCCCAGAGGAAAAAAAAAATAATTGTCACCACGTGTTTCTTAAAACAGGAGAAATTTGTTATAACCAAAGAAATTTCAGCCCTATTTAACTCAAGGTGATTTCTTTTGGGTACCAAGTGGCTCTTTCCTGAGAAAGCTACCTAGTTAGCTCAACACAGGTTGAGGTTGTTTCTTATTTTGCTTTGAGATTCTCTGTCTTGGGGCAGCTCCTTTACAGTAGTCACAGAGAAAAGCAAAACTAAATAACTTTTTAAAATAGCTTGAAATATAATTTCAACTTTCTTTCCAATCTGGGACCCTATGGAAGTTGACAAATTAGGTAGTAGTTCAGTTACATGAAGATTCAGACACTAAAATTTCTGTGTCCTGTTCACTGGAAACAAAATGAGTGCCCTCTGCACTGAGAGAACAAATACTCCATCCAGTATAACAGACACTACTGAGGTGAAATAAGCATTGTGACATTGTATATTAGAGCGTCTATGGTGTTCCCCCTTCTAAGTCACTGCAACAATACATCACACAGTGCCACTGGGGCTCTTAGTCAATGTAAAGAATGAAGGAAGGCTGAAATAATTTAGTGGTGTAATCTGTAATGTAAAAATTAATACAGTGATGGATAAACTACACAGTAACCATGATTTAATGGGGTATCACTTTGGCTCAAGCTACTTCTCTGAAGTCAGGGCTATGTACTATCTGTAGGCTATGTTTTACCGGGCTGCTCCTCTGTACATTTTTGAGGTTTACAATGTCAGTCTGTTTTACATGAACTATTCCATGCTGACAGCAGAATGTAGCAATGAGAGAAAATACAGAAATCCAAAATAATATAATCAGGACATTCCAAGAGTTAGATTTTTTTTTCTCTCTACCCCCTCAAATAAATAACAATAGCTGAAGTCTTTGCAGTCACCAGGCTCAACACTTAGTACTCTCCCTTTTTACCACCTGAAGTGCTATTGCATTCAGCTCAGTTTAAATGTTCAGTTGTTTCACTTTTTTAATAAATTGTACATGTCTAATCCACAAGGCCTCTTTGCATCATATCCATAATACCTCATCAGACCATTGAGCACAGTGTGCGCTTGTACACAGTCCAGTAACAATTGGATTCTGATTGCATATGGAGCTCTGCTGCAATGCATTCACTAACACTATATTGTACTGGTGTCCTATGGAGTAATGTTCAAAATATCTCCTCTTATTTTCCCCCTTCCATGAGGTTGATTTTAGTTTGCAATGATGATGGAGTTTTTTTCTTAGGAAAAAAAGCCACAAAAACCCCCTAGATCCTTTTCTTAAACTACTAAAGCTGTCGTTTATGGTTAAATAATTCTGCTCATCTCTTTGCTATTTATATGAAATTATCTGAATAAATAAGATCCTAATCTAAGTTAAATAATGTTTCTTTCAGAAATATTTTACAAGGTTTTAAAAAAAATACAAAGATGTTGAATTAATGATGCTTTAAATGCAGGGGGGTGGTGGTGGTGGAATAACCATCCAAGTTGCCAGCTTGGGCTGCCTTGCAGAACATTTCAGAGGCATTCTTTCTTTAAATATCATGAATTATTCATTCCTATTCCACATAGCAATCTCTTCTTTTGCCCTCCCCCTCCACATACACTTTTTAAGTTCAATACCAGTTGCTTTATTTGTACTAAAACATTTTCCATGTCAAACATATTTTTAAAAAAATCAAACTCTAAAAGAATTCCCTGCGGCACTCCTTTTTCACAGCTGTCATGCTCCTGTGGTTTGAAATAGCCGGATATTTTATACACACACACATGCACACACACAGAGTTTTTGGCTTCACAGTTAATTTAATAGTATCTCTACCACACCCTGTAGTGTTCTCTTGCTCACCTGCTGGCTACAGTTCGTTCTTTTGTTACTGGAAAAATAATTTTATAGTTATGCCATTTATTTGTTATTAAAACATAATATGGTCTCTTCCTCCTCATTTTAACACGTTAAATAACAGCTAAGTCCTGATACGTTAGTAGTATCTTTGTGCTGAAAATAAAAATGAATACTCTTTCAGCTCTGGAGCACTTTGCTGACACAAAGAAGTAAAAGCAGAGCAAAGGTACTTTTTTTTCTCCCTTGAGGAAACTCAGTATGCAGGGAATGGGCTGGTTTTAATTTTTAATTACCGAAGGTATGTATTTCCCCCTCTCATTTTCTCAGTGCAAGGATGGATCAAGTAGCTTCTCGGTAGCTGTCTTGGCAAGAAATCAGTCAATGTATTTTAGCAATGTTTTTCAAATTTGTTTCTCAATTTGGAATGCTTGCGTGAGGATCTATTCTCTTAAATTTGTACAAAAGGCAGCAGAACATGTTCAAACAGGTCTGCTTTAGGTACTGGTGTGTGCTGGCCTTTGATAAATAGGAGGGAGAAGAATGCCGGAAGAAGAAAATCTGTCATGTTTTGCAAACTGATCTCTTCAATCTCCTTGCTGCGCTGATTGTCTATTTACATTTGGCTGCTGTTGTTTATACATAAATTGGTGTTTACAAGCCATGGGAAAGTATGCCAGACTTCTGTTTCAGTTGTCAGGTTGAGCAACATTTCCAAATGAATAAAAGCAGTGAGCAACTGTACCATGCTATTCTATACAGAAATAATGTAAATGTTTCTTTTTGTCTTGGATGAAGCAATGAAGCTTTGTGCACTTCATGTCATAGGATGTATGGACTTACTTTCCAGACTAAGGCTTTATGAGCTGTGAGAAAAGAAGGTTGTCTGGCTCTTGTGAGACTCGGGGTAGGAGGAAGGTGTTGCTTTATTACCTGTCTTTCCTAAAACACAATTGGAAGACACAAGCTGACTCTCCTCATCTGACTTACAAAGCCTTCAGTTTGATGATACTTTCCCCATTGTAACTCTCAATGTGCGTGTCTCTTCATGCAGGGATCACAAACTGCCTCTTGCACACTCTCCATGTAAGCTCACAGTATAACAGAAAATGGAGTTGAAAGAGGTGTAAGCAATCACAAATTTCAGGGTCCCACCTTGCCAGGCATAATGAACAGACCAAGGAAAGAATACCTCTCCCCAGGGTATTGGGATACAGCAAGGATACAGATGCCCACTCCTGCAATATTCCCACACAGGGCATGTGTTTTGTTTGTGCAGAGGCATCAGGATTAAGATGGTAATAGAGGTAATTGGCTAAAGCAATACTATTGAGCATCTCAACAATACTACCTCAGTCCTGCCTTTGTTCTGAGCAGGGTTTGCTGCAACCCTGCCTTATTGCCATCCTCACGTCACAGCAAAATCAGTCATCCCAACAATTGTCTGTCTGCAGGTAAAGAGCTACAGTGCAGAATCCCAGTTCAAAATATTCAGCTGCCTACTACCACTTCCAACTCTTACCTCAATGTTTAGAAGTGAGGCACATATGGATTGTTACAACAAATCCTGAGGTTACAAATTCCTTGTTCCAACCAGTAAAACCCAATGGGGAACACATGACAGACTTTAACTCAGACCTGGGGAATTTCCATTAGAAACAAGACTCACGCAGCACCTCTGCCATGCAGAGATACACAGCCAACTCAGTACACAGTTGATTTGATGTGTGCTTTCTGTTCTCACCTGCCAAGAGGAACAGCAGCCTACTGAAAGTAAAGTACTGTGCTACATAAAATTTAAACTGCCCTACAACTTCAGGAAAAACTTATGAAAGGCCTGTTCCAAATGGAAATTGCAATGATGGGTATCAGTGAAATCCATCGGATCGAAGATGATGTTAGTTATGTGGATTAGTTATTGTAATAAAGGAGTTTAATTAGTTTGATGACAAATATCTCACAGTATGGGAATGCTCTGAGGTCCAGCTGGATGACAATAAGTGTGGGAGTTTTGCTTTACCTAATTTTACTTACATTAATTTCAAAAAAGTTACTGTTGATTTGCCCCAATGCAAGTAGGAACAGAACCAGGCCAAAACGTTGGCTCCATTTCTCACTGTTATTGCTACCAGCCTAGGAAAAAGGTCTCCATTTTCACATATCGTTGTATTGCCAGCATTGCAAAATCTCCTGTAAATTATTTTTGTGCATAAAGCAGAACAACCCATGTAGGCAGACAGGACTATGTATGAAATACGAAGAAATGTTTTGAAAACACACTGCAGCCTATCACTCTACAGACCTTTTTAAATAAAGATTTACAATCTCCATACCTCGATGCCTCTATTTTCTTTCTCAGAGATGCTTTTCCCATCTGGAAAAGAACTGATATAATAAAAAATATTTGCAGAAGGCTATCAAGCAAAATTGATATTTATTTCCTGATCACATGGATTGCCATTGTGCAGCCAGCATGGAGACCGGCCCTCCCACTCTGACCCTCTGCTCAGAATAAACGGCAGCTCTGTTTGAGTTCTGCTCAAAGTATGGTCTGGCTCCTGCCCATCATTACTTCCTATCTTTACTCTGTTGTCATCCTACTTTCCCATTCCATTTTAGCCACAAAACTTGAAATAGGTAATACTCTCAGCATGGCAAGATGGAGGACCAAACTGTCTTCCTCCTTATCCCACTCACTGTCTTCTCTTGTTGGCCCAGGGCACTAATGGGGACATGCTAATCACATTCAAGGATACTCCAGCCCACTAACTTTCCCCAGTTGCATGTGACTGGTTAAGTGAAGGGAAATTTGCACTGGGAGAAGAGGTATAATGGTACTTATGTTACCCACCAGTTCCAAGTAGTAAGTATAGTGGTCACAGTCAGAAGGCCAGCACAGTTGCTTTGCTGTACTTGGAATGAAAAATAATTATATTAACTGCGTAGCATCTCTGGGCAAGTATTAGCTTCCTAACAGCTGCCACTCTTAGTTTCCCACTGGAATAAGTGGCAACCCCCACAACCAGGTACTCTACGAGGCTCGTCAAGCGCCTGCAGGTCAATAGTCACAACAGTCATTTGAGATGCACAGCGCCCTAAAGTTTTAATTAATCCAGTATACAGTATAAATACTGAAATATGTATAAAAAATTAATTAGGTGGTCTATGCAGCTCTGATTTCTCAATTAGTACTTACCATGCCGGAAAATTATATTACATGACTTTGAGATACATAAGGAAGCATGGGACTTTTGGGACTTTTTTTCTAATGTAATTATTACTTGTCATCAGCGCTTGCTAACTTTGGCCTGTTTCACCTCCTAGAGCTCCAAAATAGAGGGGGGGAAGAGGGGAGGGTTACAGACACCTCATGTTGTAGATCCTGCCAGGCAGTAGGAAACTCCGTCCTGTCAGGCTCTAATACAAATCATAGATGTATATCAGCAATGCCTCAAGATTTCTATTCATAATGACTTCCTGAGCTCAGGAGTTCAGGAGCACCTAAGGCATGTGCTGGAAGGGCCTCAGAACCTAATAAATTATCCTCTCTTCTAGATATCCTTCCATTGAGGGCACAACCTAGTGTAGTTTATTATAGCAATATAATTTTCTTACTTCAAGGTGCAGAGTTTATGTACAGATTTGCAACAGTATTCAGTAACTGCTCTCTTGTCATTGAACTAAACAGCCATGAAATTGGTTCCCACTTAGCCCATGAAGATACATCTGCATGGGCATGTGCACATAATCATGCCCCCATTCATGCACCAAGGCAGGACTTCTCATCTTGGCTGCACTGTCACACTAACTCTGACACACAACTTCCAAGTCAGAGTTGGCTTATATCTAGCCCATTTTGTGGGCAAAGCAAATCAAGTGACTGTGCATGCAATATTTGACATTCCCTAAGTGACAAAGTCAGTTTCAAGAGTACTCAGTTCCCACAGTTACAATTATTGAAATCCCTCTCACTGTATTTTCTGAACGTCAAGGGAAACTGGTAGTGTCAAAACTCAGTCTTGCCTACATCAAACTAGAGTAAAATGAAATCGAAACTAAGCAAGTCTAAACTGACAGGTGAAAGTCTAGAGGTTAACGTTTCATTTCTCACAAAAGTAGAAGAGTACAGGTAGTAGCATTCAAGCTCATAAATATTCCTCAAAAATGACTTTGAAGAACCCTCTCTATGAAAGAGTGTAGCTTAATCTCCCATTTCATTAATTCCTTAACTACTGTGCAGAGAATGCCAAAAATAGGAATTAATCAATACCAAGTGTAGTTCCAGTGGCTTTTTTATCATGATATCTCTCCAACAGAAAAAAACTAACCTGCCCAGCTACCTTTGCTACAGACACTGTAGAATTTAATACATGCATTAAAGTACAGATATTGTAATTTCTTACAAGCCACTGGGTATAACCAGATCATTCTGACTTCTGGTCTTTACTAGCATCAGCTGGATATAAAACACTAATATATTAGCCAAGAGCTGAGCTGTGTTCTGAGATATCTAGGCCTTGATTTCTGACTGCACTTCATTCTTTTAACATTTGTTATAGAGCTCTCTTTCTGCCTTCTGACCAGTAAACATGCCCTAAAGCTATATAACCTTCTACTATGAGGTCAACAGGATCACAAGTAAAGCAGTATAAACTCAGTAAAGTATTAGGATAGGTACTGTAAGGAACACTTCAGAAGTGCAGAAATCTGTTCTTGTGCAGGAAATCATGCTGGTACTCTTCTTTCTGAGTCATTATTTTACTAAATAGCCTACAGAGCCAAAATTTGCATTACATGACATGATTTGACATACCATCTTTCAGAGGGAAGCACGACCAACAGCTTAATCATTAACAGTGACTATTCAGAAAGCATCTCAGACTAAAATGGGAAAAGCAAGGAAACTAAAGCACGTGCTTTCTCTTGTCTGTGAGAAGAAAGGTAGACACCCTATGTCTACAGGGTGTTGTAGACAGTTTCTACAACTGACAACTCCTTGGAGATAAAATATTCTCCTCTTTGGTTCCCAGCTGTCATGAGGTGGTGATGTGTGTGAATAGCCATCACCTTGTGCCATCTAGAGCCAGCTGCCCTTCAGAGATCAATTAACTGGTTCTGGCATACAGTGTGCCAGTTTGTCAAATTGGAAGAGAACTTTGGGATTTCTAAACCTGAAAATAAGATAATAACTGGACAAAGATTCTGTGTCTACAGAGGAATGTCTTTAGACTAAAGAGACAGAAAGGAGGGGGACAAACGGAAATACTTGCTGAAATCCTGCTTGGCCTAATATTAAATAAACTTGCTAGAAAAGATTTTAGTTTCAACCTGGCTTTTAATTAGTATGCTGTTTACATCATCTATTATGAGGCTTTACTTCAGACTTGATGCTGGTCCTGCAGCAAAAACACCACTAACATCAGTGGGAGCCGGATCAATGCTTTACTTTGTACGTTTCCTATTTAATGTCAAAAAAAAAGAAACTGGTATTTATGTTTTGTAATTATTAGTTATCAGGTTAATATGCAAAAGGCAGCTTGACAGGGAATACTATTAATAAGCAAAATAAGGTTGCTGCTTCTGGACTGAAGTCACTTACAAAGAATGTACAAATGAAAATAAGGTTGACTTTTATTTACTTAACTATCTTCCTACATTGAATTCCTTTGGCAACGTGTCTTTAAACATTTAAAGCCCTGTTTACAAGGAGGCTCTGAAAGTAGCTTCAAACCATTATATCCCTAATTGAATTCCCCAGGAGTCCTGTAAACTCGGAGGAAAAAAAGAAAGAAATCATAACATTTGCTAAATCATCTCAAAACATATTTCACTGCAAGGTTATGTGACCTGTTACAAGTCTGAATGATGACTTGGATTGAACTACTAAAACCTTTTATTATTCAGGTTTAAATCAAACAAAAAGATGCCCATTTGAACCCTGCTAATTAAATTATACTTCCTCTGACTTTTATCACTAATTAAGAGTAAGAATTTTGGCACAAAAGACAAGTATGCTGAAGATAAGAGAATTAATTAAAGATACGTAGCTTTTGTATAATGACACAGGGCAGACCAGATGCTAGTTACTAGGTGAGTGGGCCAATATATTTACAGCAAATGATTTTGTGAGAAATAAAGGTTAAAAAAAAAAAAAATCATGATGCTTAATAGCCAATATTCCATTCAAATCCCTTTCAAACCAGACTTTTCTTCACATGGAGTTGCAAAACTCCACATTATTTCCAACCAGTTATGCCTGTTGTGTAACATCATCTGTATGAGACAGATCACACAAGAAGCCACAGTTAGTATCTTCAAATGTTAAATAGTTCCCCATCCCTGTCAGCTTACCTGGCTTGTAAGTTATTCCTGGGGGGAAGAGGAATCCCTGCTGGGCTGCAGCAGCCGCTGCCAGTGTCCGCTGGTCGTGTGGAAAAATTGGGATCATGAGCGGAGGCATGTGACCCTGAACCTGCTAAACAGAAGAGAGCCTCTGATCAGAAATAGCACAAATTTGTCTTGACAGGTATTTCTCCAGTACTGATAGTATTCTTGTGTTCACACAGTCCCACAGAACCTTCGCCTTAATGTAATCCCTGCCAAATTCACATTATCACATCAAAGCCCTCACTAACATTGTTTTCCCTCAGTGTCAGAGGTGTAACAGTCTCAGTGAACTGCACATTTTCCTACTTCTTCCCAATTCTCTTCTTTTTTGTTGTTTGTTTGGTTGGTTTTTTAATTAGTATTCCCTATCCCAGCATAAAGTAAAAAAGTACAAAACCTTTCTAATAAACCATAGGTTCTTTAAAAAGGACAGTGGTAAATATTTCTGTTATTTTTTCATAAGTTTTCTTATCTTTGGTCACAGAGAGCGGAGTGACAAGCATTTTAGAAGTAACCTAACACTGCAGTAGCTACTTTGATGTTCAAATTTTAGTATCCTTAGGGTAATTTTTATTCTGAGATCTTCCAACATTGTATAGTTCATATATACATATATATGTGTATACCAACAACTCAGGTATGTTATTTCAAAATCTCTCCACAGTATGAAATAGTCTTCCAGTCAACAGCCCAGCTCTTAAGATTTAAGGCTCCAACATCTTGGCTCCCAATTAAACTAACATCTTTTGCCATACACACCTCACTATAACATATAAATTGCTTGTCTGTCAAAGCAGTTTTATTGCTTTATGCACTATCATGTAGCTTGATAATTATGGAGCTCTATTTAGAGACCATTTCAGAATAAAAACCACTATATCAAATTTAATTTGACCTTAATAAATGTATCAAAAACCACAGACATGCAAAAGCAAAAAAATTCTTTGCCTTATAGCAGTATTTGTATTTAACACGTAGAAAATGTGAGAAGTGATAGAATTGTGTCTGTTGAATCCGCATGTTAATTTCCTAGTGTTCCTTATTTTATGCTGCATGTGTTTCAGAGACAAAGAGTTTTTATCCATCATTCCTTAACCCTACAAGTACCCAAGGGTTTGACTGTGATTTTTCTGATTAGTAGTTAAGCAAACATATAATGGTTTCTATATCAAAGCTAGTAAATATAGGAAAAAAAAAGGGATTTTAGGAAAAAAAAAAAAAAAAAATTGCCCTTATCCTACCAGAAATCGGTGGCATTAAATACTATTAAATCCCCCAAGTACACTTCAAGCAATTTTTTTTTTTTTCATTTAATTCCTGAAAAACTTTTTTGGTCAAATCCCATATGTTGACCTATGACATTGTTTAAATAGTGCCAAATTTTCTTGTCATATCCCCATTACTTTCACAACCACTGATGCAGTGCAGAAATGCTACTGTGTGTGTCTATGAGGGTTAATTTACCAACAACTCTACTCTTGGGAAAGCTCTAAGATGTAGGTTAATAAAGGTCAAGCAAAAAATAAACACTTTACAGTATTTTTTTAAAGCCATTTCTCAGGAAAATCAACTTATAATAAAAAGGTCTTTGTGCAATTACTGCTATGGCACTGGGGCGTGAAAGAAACTAGCTTTGGGCAGCTATTTCTCTCATTTTAGCTGAGGTAAGCCCGGCTGTGCATTTTAGGATATGAGTTAAACTTGGTTAGATTGGAGTTGATCCCCATGTGCCCAGCACAAGCATTTACCTCTGATAAAATGGCACTGGTTTTGCTGTGGTGTTCCTTTACATTGGCCATACAGGAGGACAGCAAATGAAAACCACAGGCTTTGCCTGATAGAAACAACTATAGGATATATCAGAAGGGATCCAACACAATACAATTTACCAGTTTTCAGTGGTTCCCAAATACAGTCTAATCAAGCAGACCCAAGGCTTATCCCTTTCAATCACCACACCCAGACTGTATTACCATGGTGTTGCAAAGGTACGAGACATCAACACAATCTCACAAATCACAGAAGAGATCAGACTGAGATACTAAATATAAAAATAATGTTAAAATAAATAAAAATATATATGAAATAAAAATATTAAATACTATTCCTAGGGAAATGTTGGTTTCACTCAGCATGATTATATGCATAGGTCAACTGAAAAGCATGAATAAGCATTAAAAAGGAAGAGAATGTACAAGTATCACTGACCACTAAATTATTAAAGATGGAAAATGAAAGCAAAAAAAAAAAAAAAAAAAGCAGACACCTTAATTTCTGACTTTTTTTTTTTTCATGAGGGTTTTAGTAGTAGTAGCATTTTGATTTTACTGAGGGGGAGAAATTAGTATGAGGGGTTGATTGAAGTACTTCACAAAGTCGGCTACATGCCCAGAAATTTTAATTGCTGAGATGTTCCTCAAGTCTTTCTGAAAACCAAGACTGTAGCAGATGCCCAAGAAACACTCTGACTCCATCTCTTCCCATTCGTAAAAATAGCGTATTGTTGGATCGGCACTTTCCCCTTTTGTCTCCTCTGTGCTAAGCTGTTGATGATGCCATTTTTTGCCATCTGCCCCAGAGCTTCATTAAAGATACATGAATGGACTAACTGGGCTGCTATCTTGTGAGGAACAGGTGCTATTGTTTGTCCCCAAAGACTTGCACTAAAGATCTCACTCAGAATACTTGAGAAAGAGCATCTGCAGCAGTCAGTCAGAGAGTAACTTGGCAGAGCCCAGACTATGGGCTAATATGCAAACAGTGACACTCAGGGGGACTCATTTTCTCTTTCATGAAGATATTTTTTTAATTTTTTTTGTGATGTGTATTAAATGTTTGGTTTTGAACAATTCTGCCAGTCTCTATATTTTTAACTGATCTGTACAAACCCTGGAGGAAATGTGACTATATTCTTTCCAAAATTCCGTTCTGTAACCTCAAGTAAAATTGTCTCTTATATAAAGCTACTTCATAAAAATAATCTTTGTTTCTATACAAGATCAGGTTTAACTGTGTTAAACATGAGAAACCATCAAGATTAGGAAACTCTTAAAAGGTAGTGTAACATTCCTTTAATATCCCATCACAATTCTGACAGCCCTTGGGAACTGATTACAGCACTTCCTCGCCTGAGATCTAAGTCAGGAAGCAACTTTAGTGCAAATCAGCCCTGATTAGTCCAAGAAGCAACTTCCAATTTGATTCTCCCTGAAATAATAAAAGCTGGTGGCCTGTTTGATAAACTGAGCAAATCCACAGTCATGTGAACGTTAATCTCAGAAGCTGGCTGGACAATCCTCCTTGTTAAAAAGTCATTGATGGTTAGTGTTGTGCATGGAAAATGGAATCCAAAGTGATATGTCATACAAAAATAATGCCTTGAATGAAAATGATCTGCCTCTTTTGGATAAGGAACAGGGCACATTTAGTGAGATTAGGGAAGAGAAAGGGTTCTGTCTTTAAAAAACAAAGCTGCTTCTACAACAACTACCACTGTAGCTAGAGAAGGGAAGGCATTCAGAGAAGAGGATGGCAGCAGTGCAAGCAAAAAGGCAGACCTCACTTTTCTGCTTAGCTGTGAGAATCACAGGCTTCAAGATGTCAGTCCCATCTTACAATGGTGGCCAAATTCCTCACAAACTTTTCAAGATCAAACTTGACAAGTTGACCCTGGTTTACTTCAGTAAAGGGGAGAATTCAATGTATTTTTGAGAGACAGTAAACACAATCTTATATAATATTTTAGCCCTTCCTTAAAGTCTATTATTATTATTACAGTCAGCACTAATATACTGATTGGTATAGCCAGACTACAACTTTAACCCACCTTGCAGTCATTAAGCTTTTCGTTTCCATAGTAAAAATGTGTTTGAAATTTTCTACTCCCTCATTTGGAAACTAGAGAGTTTCCCAGGTAATGACAGTACATTAAGTAAGTATCTGCATTTTCAGATTGTTCCAAATACACATGTATATGATAAAACAGAATGGTTACAACTGAAAACTCAACAGGTGACATTTTAGGTTGATATATTTTTAAAAAATCTTACTGGCACTGAAAGCAGTGTTTGTGCCCCCGGTACTACTATTGCAAGTTTTTAAATACCCTGCATATTATATATACTTACCTCATCTGTATTTTAAATAATCTGTATACAACACATGGCACTGTTATTTTTACACCACCATTAGAATTTCATTTATTTATAGTGGTGGGGGTGGTTGTTTGTAAGAGAAGAAATTATTTTGATAAGGTCATTTTGGTGATGTTGCATAAAGAAGTAGGGATTTCTTCTATGAAATCTTATATGGTGAAAATCAGTGGGATCACCTAAATAGTTAAAAGCAGCTAGGTCCCAAGACTCTTGCAGGTTTGGGCCTAACTCTGCCAATATTGTAATAACCTTGTGCCATGACTGAGCACATTTCTTGTCCCAAATATGATCTATTTGGAAAAACTGCAGAAGAATTCCACTGAAAAAAATAGAAGGTGGTGTTTTTTGTTATAACTAAATGGCCTGGCTGTTTTATTTGTGTTCTGATGAAGCAAAGTGACTGTAAAGCTGAACTGACCAGTTCAGTTATGAAGGATCTGGCTACACTGTGAGTGGTGGCTGGGCTTTTTGTTCTGAGCTCAGAAATGTAACTGGCTTTGAGTGAATGAGCCATCAATGCCTAACATTCTCTAATGTAAAGTTAATATGTGAGAGTGGACCCAAATGCTTAAGTGATAAATCCTCTCCAGCATAAGTGATAAATCCCTCTCCCAGGGAAGGAACAGTGTGAGGAGAAATGGCAAATGAAGAAAGGTGAACTCCAACAGCCCAAAAGTGATCAGGCAGACACTGCATCATAGCTAAGATGCTGAAAGACTCAACATAGCTACCACATTGGAAATTGTTCAGACTCCTTGCTGCTCCTGTAGCAATATAGAATCACTGGAGCTATACCTATATAGATAGGGGGGTATATTATGTTCTAATTTATCTGCTGTCTAATTATCTACAGTCTAATTGAAAAATATTTCCTCTCGGTGAAAGTACATAAGCCACAAAGAAAATGTCTGCCAATGAGATCCCCAGGGGAAGTGTTGGCAAATAAACTGTAAAAAGGATACTGTAGACTTGCAAAGTGAGAACATTTCATACGGGAAATACTATGAAAAATATGTAGCCCACTGTTGAATTTGTAAATTGATTGTAACTGCTATTTTCTTTCTTTTCCCCTATCATTTCTTCCACTTGTCCAATGCTTCGTCATGATTTGGACATTTAAGTCTAGTGCAGTGGCCACAACATTAATGTGAAAATTGCAGCCATCATAAGAGTGAAACAGAGCATCCTTATTTTATATTATTTCCTCCTCACTACATTGAAACTTTAAATGAACTAAAATTCAATCTACTTGGGAAATAAAGATGGGAGCAACAGAAAAATACTATCAACCACACTGAAAACAGAACACTAGCTCTCATTTCATTTCTACCACCTTCTTATTGTATTGCCCTGTTTTTATCTAGGTCCTTAACTACCTGGCAATACAGAACTCAACTAAAGATGATCTCATGAAGTTAAGAGTATGATAAATGGTAATTAAATCTATTTAAATTGTCTGTATTTTAAGAAACTCTCACTAGGAGGGATGGAGAACATCTCTGCTATGGAGAAATAAATAAAACATGTTATGCAAAAGTGAATTTATAGTTCATTTGGAATTAGAGATCTACCACCTTTTCAATCCATACAAATGCATAATCTTGTCAATTAAATATTATTGTTAAGGTCTAGTAGTATGTTAAAATCACTTTAAAGTGCAACTAAGGAAAATTCATGTGTGTTTATTACTCCTTGAGGGTCTATTAGTGGGTATTTTATTCAGATTTGTGTTGTAAAATCTGCATAAACTCAGCATATTGTTATCCCCATGTGTGCATTTGTTTGGTTAAAACATAACAGCAAATCTCTATTTCTGCAACTTCTGGAAAAGTCAAGAGAACTAAAACAGTCCTAATTTTAATCAGATACAAACAGTTATCTCTCGAGAAGTGTTGACTATTATGCAAATTGTCACACTTAGTGGTCACCAAGCCATCACAGAAGACTGAGCAAGTCAATTATTTCAGATATTTCCAAAGACTAGTGAAGATGTATGTTTCTCATTTGCACCTTGTCTTATTCATGCCAAAGTAAGAAAAATATTGCAGCCTAATGATACTTGTTGATATTTTATATATGGAAGCTCCGTTACTTCAGCTCAAATCTAAATATAATTTATGTCACAAATTCCTTATGAGCTTATATTTTTATGTTGATATCAAAATGTGCAAGATTTTTAGAGTACACTGAAATTTCCTGTTGATGGAAAAATTTAGAGCAAGAGATGTTTTAATGTTTGCATTTCATATTGGTGTTTTCAAGCAGGGCTTCCCCCCCACATCTTTTCAAGACAGAGCTCTTTTTCTGAATAGTAGCCATCCCTAGTTATTAACATGAAATTAATTCCCTCATAGAGGGCTTGCATTTTACAGGATAAAAAAAAAATTAAAATCATCTAATGCCACAACACTGATGATTGCTAAAGGAAGGATTGTCTTTCACTGTGAAGATTAGCTCCAGCAGAAGTGGGAGTGAAAACAGAAACATCTTTTAATGCCATTGATCAAAATTTCTTTTACCCCATAGTGGTAAAAGAAGGTGGAACAAAAGAACAGGCTGAGGTTTTATTCCATTATATTAAACAAATACAGAATATATCTGAAATCCAGGGGGTCACTAACAGGAGTTCTGCCATTTACTTTGCTATGGAAAGAATTTATTCCTGATCAGCACATTGTTTTTAAAGCTTTCTATATTTTCACCAATATTCCAAGATTTGTAACTCTATTGTATTTTAACTATATAAGCACTTAGAGCTTTTGAATACTTTACAATTGTTAATTAATTCAAGCTCAAAGACCCATTCAGAGGGCAGTACTACATCAACAGTTTACACAGGACACCCAAGGAGTCCTTCCTTTCTTTTTCAGTTGCAGAACTGACAATGCATAGTGGATAGAAACCAATTCCACTGAGGGACATGCTCTATTGAAAAATCAGACTGAGGCAGCTTTTGAGCAGGTACATGTCAGCACTGCACAGTTTAGCCCTCCAACACTTGTATACTGGCAGTATACAAGGTGGAGATGAGCCATGAGTGCGAAAAGGATACACCTTTCCCATCCCACCCAGTCCTATGGCTGATTTCTTCAAGATTTACCCTGGGAATTTGCTCTTCTTTATTATAGAGACAAGTATTGATATTTTTCCTCAAGCCTAAATGGATAACATTCAAGAGACTAGGTCAAAGGAGGTATTCACATCTAGTGAGAATTTTCTTGCTTCTGTATATTTTGAAAGAGATTTAATGCAGAATAGTAACCTAGATAACTTCCAAGAATCACAAGATGTTTATGGAGTGTCTAGATCGAAACACAAAGGGTTATCAAAGGCAATTATGTGGAGAACTACTTTAATGCAGAAAACTCCTGTGTCGAGAGATCAAAGTCAAATCGGAATACTGATTGCATGCAAAAATTAATTTGTTCCATCTCTTCCTAGGATTCCTCAGATTTTGACATGACCTGACCGTCTTTACTTAGAAAAGGCTCCAAGAAACTGGTGTGTTTGCACAGTATGACTGAGGTGATTGCCATCGCTAGGTATACAGTAATTACTGCAGATCTGGGAGTAAGCAACAGTTTCTAAACTTCCAGTGACATACAACACAGCCTGCTTCCTTTCTTTGCCAACTGTGTCTTGCTCAAATCAGTTATATTGGCTCCTCAACTTTCTACATTATTTATGATTCATCTACAAAATATTTTTAAAGAACAAAATCATTTAAAAAGTAAAATAAGGCAGAAACCCAAGAAACCCATATTTAAAATGAGCATTAGGTACTTCCTATCTGACTTTGGGTATTAAGATTCTGGTAACAGCTATCCTTCAGAGATAAATCCATGCTGCTGTGCTACCTTTTCTGCAGAGGATCCTGCCATTCAAGAAGAAATGCCAATCTTCCTGTTTTCTGCTTTCCCCAATTTGTCAGAACTCTAGTGTTATTTAAAGCATCTTTTCAGCATGGAAATAGATCTGTTCCATGAACCCTATGATCGCCCTCACATTAGAGTGATGCTGCTTTCAAAGTTAGGTATTTTCTTCAGTTGCTCATGACTGTGCCCCAAGTCCCTTTCTCTGCCTGTGGAACATGCCACCAAGGGCTGGCTCCTCTGCAGCCCTAACGGGCTGGAGCTGGTGTGATGAAACGCACCGTCAGATCTACATGGAATTTTGGGGCAATAACAATGGCCCTTTGTCCAGCTGTGGCTGCTCCCCAATCTGCAGCCAGGCCTTATCTGCTCAGGAAATGCCTGCTTTAACTGACAGGTAGGAGATTAAATCTACAGCTGCCGAAACACAATCTCCGCTCTGTTAGATAGGCTTTCATTGAAAAGCACTACAAACACATAATTTGTTTATGTTGTACCAGCAATCTTTGACAAAGCAGACTGTCTAGCTGAGACAAATGTGGTTAAACCCATTTATTGTATTATTTCTGCTACACAGAACAAGCTCTTAAAACGTAGAAACTAGACAAGGCACAAAGCTGTCTAAAGAAATCAAGAATAGATGACTTCTTGTTACACTAGCCCCCTTACACAGCATAGCATGTTCCCTCCTGGAAACCATCCACTGTGTGATTTCTTTCTTTTCTTTTCCTTTCTCCTCCACCACATCTTTTCTTTTTTTTTTTTTTTTTTTTTTAAGTGGGTGGTTTGATGATGTTTATGTTTCCAGGTTTTAAAGTTTCGTCTTCTCTAGCATAAACAGATATAAAATGACTAAGTCATTGAAAGGATGCCTTCTGATTTAAGAAACAAAGGAATATTTTTGAGAGACTACATCTCAAAGAAAGAATCATTTTCCAGACACAGTGTCTGTTCTTCCTGACAATGCATTCTCAAATAGAAGTTTTACCTGACTAATGAATGTTGGACTGACACCCCCCACCCCTTCTCCCTCTGTATTTTTAATCATCAATCACGTATTTCTCAAAACATTACTTCATTTTTGTTACACCTTCTGCCTTATTTTAAATTGGTATTGCTGGCTGTTTATTTCAAATGAAAGGTATGGAGAACTGATGAATTAAGTGTTTATAAATCTGAGTTTTCAGATTGAAAATAACCTTTTTCATAATGCAAAGCCTTTATAAGAAAAGCCTGTCTTTTAGCCCTAGTTTCTTCTGGCCATATATTACTCCTAGCAAACTCTCCTATAAGAACTAAATGGGTGCTACACAGTGAATATGAGAAGAACAACATTCATGTCTCTGGAGGAGAGCTTCAAAAAGCTCCACTTGCTTGGTGGAGCAGGACATGCACCCAAGAACAGTGTGGCCCATACTAATTTTGATTTTCTTTGCTTTCTATATTTAAGACTCTCTTCTCCAGCTGATCTGCATATGCATCTCCATTTAATGTTACTGGGGGTTCTGCACACACACAAATGTGCTTAGTGACTAGCACATTAAAATATCCCTTCACTCTGATGAAGTTTAATAAATGAGTTTTCCCAGTGTTATTACTATAGATGCTCAATAAGAAAGATCATGTAAATCACAGAATTGTTGCTCTGATGGTTAACCATAATTAAAAGGAAAAGAAATAGGAAGAGTAGTCAACATTTTAATGTTTTATCATTCACATTACTTCTTGCCTCTCCTGAGGCATTCTCTTACATAGCCTTTTACAGTATGTTGGTTTCTGTATTATTTTATTTAACCTTAATCACAGCATTCATCTCTGAATTTGAGAGGAAGCTGTACAGAGCTACCATATGAGCTGCCACTCAGAACATTCAGTTGGCATAAAATTAAAAAAGTATGCAATAAACTGGCTGAATCCATAGGGAATCCCTCAAACAGCATGGATAATGAGGGGAATCCATAACAGACATAAACAAACCCAGAAAGATGTCTGGGGCCAACATCATTATGTAAGATATATGCCCAAGATGTATGGGCATACGTTTGAATGTTCAACTTCAAACTCAGCCTGTATTAGATTGATTGAATCTCAGCATGGGGTTCAGTTAATAAACAAACCTTGCCTTTGGAAAATATTTGGGACTGAAATTGTGTATTATAGCCAGGCTTCTACTACATGTGGCACTAAGATGCCCTCCTACTGTAAAGCTTTTTAAAAAAAGGATGGTAAAGAAAATTAGAAAGCCATACTGTCAGAGGAACCGATACAATTTCCAGGTTAAGCGGCACCACTCTACAGGCAGTAGTTATCCACAGACTGTATTTCACTCTATGCACCAGAGGCACATGAATAAAATTCACATTAAAAATTTGAGACCAGTTTGAATCTTTGGGCTTTGATTCACACTTCCCATGTTTTTTAAACATGTTACCCATATTCTCATAAAGGATACAACAATAATGCTAGCAAATCTTTTTGGTAATTATTAATTTCACTGTAGAATAGGTTTTTTGCTATGCTTGGCTTGTTAAAAAAATGCACTTTTCTCACCTCAGGGTACACCATTAGCCTGCATATTTGCTCTTTGCCTTTTTTTTCCAGGTTTTGTTTAAAAATTCTTCTTAAACCTGTATATTAATCACTGCTCAGAGGGTGAGCAGTGCAGGAGCAATTGAAGTGCTACTTTTTTTCCAAAGTAGGAACTAGTTAGTGCTGACAATTTTTACATACATTGAAATAGGCATGAAAGAAACTTAGAGAAAGTAAAATTAAAAAGAAATAAAGAAATAAAATTCAGAGTAAGGATGAGGGCTGACTTGGTGGTACATCTTGAAAAACTGTGAGCCACAGTGGTATGCTCTAGTGACAGCCAGATCCAGAAAGTAAGTTACCCTTGTCACAAATTTGGTCATTTGCTCAGATAATAGGAGGAACTCTGCAGAAATGCCTATACAAATAGACTTGGATAGCTCCCAAAATTAGAAAGACAAAAGGTTTATTTTGACAGCTCTACTTGAAGTCTTACAACTGTGTTTACCTATAAGCCACTCTGCTCTGTTGTGAAGCTCTGTTTTAGGGTTCAACTATATAGGAAACAACTGCACAGTATTTCAGTGTATGTATTTGTAGTACCTTAATTCTTCTGCACTATCTCCCCATGTGGACAATGTTTAAGCACACTGAAAAGGCCTTTGTGAAGCTTTTTTACTCAGGAGGAGGAGATTACTCTTAGAAATTATGCACTATGGGAGTTAGTGTGTAGTACACACCATTACAAAGTCACACATCTTAACAAGCAGAAACTTTCCTATTAGACATTTTCTTAAAGTGAAAGTGAATGTCTCTCTCTCTCTAAACACATAAATGTATAGATACGCTTATATATTTAATATGAGAAAAAGAAGTGTATGCTACATGTATACGGATGGACACATATAGTATACAGATCTGTGTATGCATGTGTAAAATATGCATTCCTCTTGTTTTTCAAATCCCTCGTTTGGGTTTTCAGTGTTCTTAGACCCGCCTGCCCATAAAACTTTCCTGCTGCACTCCATCTGAATTATTTTCTTGGACACACAAAACCTGTATTTCTTAAATGCTTACTCTGGTAAGACCACCTCTGTCTCTGTGAAGATGTACTTTGAGCATGATACATTTAGCAGGTTTGCTGCTGAGTGAAGAAGTCAGGAAGCCAGCTGGGCTATTCATAGTGGGAGACAATTTTAGTACGAAAAAAAGTCATTTGGAAATTACTCTAGCACTCACATATATTACTGCTGGATTTCTTTCTGTCTCTTCTATTCAGCAAATAATTTTTTTTCTCCTTTACTTAATCTATTCAGTCCCCACCTTCCTTCTCCTTGCAAAACTCCCAGCATTCACTCTCACGTCACCTCTTTTGGATAGTAATTTTGTGTATACAAGGGTGCTATCCGACAGTAAATTCTCCATTCTAAGCCACCAATACCAAGAAAGCAATGCCCAACTGTTGTCAATAAACTTCCATTATTAGGAAGGACATCATAGTGAAGTATATTTGGCTTTCTTGGCTTTAGGAAGGTCATTGTCACAAATACAAGAAAGGCTTAGACAAAATTTAGCATCATATCAAGGAAATGAGGACACCCACAAACATATATTTTTTAAGATAGACACATGCAGCTGAAACAAATTAAAATCATGCTTTTCTAAAGCCTTCCTAGTGCACTCATTGATCTTCAGAGGAAACAATGCTCCTCCCTAAACTCCTTGTTTTGTTAGCACTTGCTTGTCTCCACTATCTTTTCAGGTAAAGAAGAGTTTTCAGGATATAATTTTCCACTGCAGTTTAGATGCATTTTACAAAAGAATTTTTAGGTTGTTTTTTTGGTTGTTTATTTGTTTGTGTTGTTGTTGTTATTGGGGGTTTTTTTGGGGGGGTGTTGTTTTGGTTTTGTTATCGGTTTTGTTTTGTTTTCCAGTGTGGAATACAGTCTAACTCCAAAATTAAAAACAAAAGAAAATACAAGAAAATGAGATACCAATATAGGGTTTCTGAGATGAGAGGGTGAATGGGTTGAACAGGATTAATGTGCGTTGCATAGACCAACTAATCTGTACGTTTATTTTGGACCATACTGGTTTCGTATTTTTAAGGGAAATGGAGGGAAGACGTGGTATTGTATTTTAAGGAAAACTGAGGAATAGATTTTGTTTACTGTTAGGTCAGTAGTGTGCTGAAATGATTTAATGCTTAGACCCTGAGGTCCATATTCATGCTTTTTTAAACAGATCTGATGGCTATGTGATATTATTACTATCTATCTGCTTTATTATGTGACAGTGAGTAGTACTCACTGCATTTCCAACAGTTTGTGCATCCCTAATACCACAGAGCTGGCTGGTGCATGTGGTACTGTACTATTTGCAGCTCTGGTACAAACAGCAGAGCGCACATCTCAGTCATCTCAGCATTCATACTGTAGTTTTTCAGTAAACATCAGCCTGATCTTGATTCCCTCTCCTGGAAGTCTGGACTGTGTTCAAATCATTCATTCATTTTCCATACTCACTGTCTGACTGGCTTTTGCTGTTACCAGTCGCTGCCATAACCTCTGTGCTATGCATAATAAAAATCTTTCCCTTCTGAGTGGTCTGCCATGGTTACTGGAAATCTGCTCTAAGGAGCATTCCCAAGAGCAGGAAAGGAAGGTACCTTGACTGCAATCGGATAAACATTGCCTTTTCTTAGGAACATCTTCTCTCACTGAAACAAAATCCAATGGTGACTGTTAAGGTACCCCCACCTCTCCAATCAAATGTATGTTAATTTGCATTTTACTCATTCAGTGCTGACATAACAACTAAAGTATACATTCCTCTTCACTTTTCATCCTTTGCATCAAGGAAAAAACAACCCATCTCCCTAATCTTTCGCAGAACTTCACCAGAAAATATAGCTAGGGTAAAAAATATCTGATCGCTGCCTACTTATGATGCTTTTTAACTGAGTTTGCATGTTAATTTATTGCATGCTTTGTTTGTAAATGTGCTTCTGAAATAAATGAAGCATTTACAAATATGATTAATCTACAGATTCAGAAGCATGCAATAAAGAAACAAATTACCAAATGCCCTTGTCCTTTTACAGAGAAGCTAAAATACAACTTTCAAACATCTAAGACTGCCTAGCTTTATATTTTCTTTAAGTAATGTTGTTTTGGATGGAACTTTTCAGCAATCAAATTTTCTGTAAGTTCCTGATTGCAGTTTCATTTATTCCAGTGTAATTCAGAAGCAACTGCAACATATGTTGTAAACCAACACCAATATAAACACTGTGTAGATGAGGTCAAAATAAGGCTGTTATTGTATGATTTTTAAAGTGCTCATGTAAATTAATATTCTCACCCTTTAACAGATTTAGGCACATCAGCATGAATACAGAAATGCAACAAGTTGAAAATTCTAAGTACATTGACTAGTGTATTTTATGCCACTCACATTTTCAGTCAGACCACCCAGAGCAAAGAAAAGAAAAAGCCACAACAAAAAAAAGCCCTCTGCATTGTTTTCAATAATATGGAAGGAAATTGAGTGTATATTCTCTTCTTCCTGTATTTTCCAGCTAGATTAAGCTGTTGTCTTCACAATTGCCTCCCAGCTGCTGTGACTTGTGAAAACAACAGACCCTGCTCTGTTGTCTGCAGAAAGCCTGGATTGTTATGAGTAACTTTATTGCAGGCACATGAGTGTGTTAAGACTTTAAAACACGCTCAAATGTCATGTGCACACCCAGTGACGGGCAAGAATAATTATGAAAAAACAAGAATTCTATGTCTACGAAACAGTGTCAGACAAAATGGGCCATTCATTGTGTTCCTTTGGGAATGCTTGGACTCTCCAGCCAGAAAACAAAAAAGGCACTTTTTTCCTGCCGTAGGCTGAATACTTAGCTTTGCCATCTGAGCCCTAAGAAAACATGGGCCCCCTCTCTAACTACTGGCTGGCCCGCACACAGTAAAAAGTATTAATGCCCCCCTTTTTTCCAGCAGTTCCCTCTGTGTAGGCTGTGGCCAATGTAAAGTCAATGCAAAGACAAAACAGTTTGCCTAACATTAGTAAAAAAAACATAACTCTTGTACAGTCTGAAAATCCCTCTGACACACAGAGGTTTTATTCTATGGCATAACCCCTCTATCCTTCGGCAAGTTACTGTAGCTACTGTTAATGTTTTTAGCAGGTAATAACCGCTGCCTGCTGCTTGGCTTCAAGCTTTCTAGAAGTCTACAGACGAGCCTGATTGTGTGCAATTGTTAAAAATTATCTAACTGCTTAATTTACTATTGTCACTTTTCATGATTGGTCTTCCTAATCAGAATCCATCTGCCCCTGAAAGGATTAATGCAAATGAAACCAGAACATGGCTTAGCTCAACCTGAGGTCATTTTGATATCAGGTTTTTCCCCACAGGTAGACTAACTCCAGTCTCATCTGAACAGTGATAAATTACAAACAAATAAAAAGCTTTTCATTTTATTTTTAATCATAATTTCTATGTCAGAGACCATTTAACTAACATCTATTTTTAAGCTATGGAATCACATTTCTCTATTATTTTCTCTTGACCTAGCATCTATTCAGCATATTCAGCTAAGTCTCTGTACATGGTCAAATGAGGTGACTTTATCAATTCACTATTAAATCTCAGCACTGTTTTACTGAAATAGAAATGACCCACCATAACTTGAAAAATCCTTGTATACTACTCATAAAAAGACAAGAATTCTTTTATTATTTGGCCCAATGCCTGAATATGGATTTGCGGGTTATTATTTAAGACATCTAGAATGGATTTTACCTTGCCATGCTCAAAGCATGCTAGGAAATGTGAAAACAATGGAACCATAATTCTTGAAGGACTCTGGTGCAAATCTCTGTTCATGTGGAGCACCAGAAGAAAAAAGTGAAGGATGACTTATACCTCCAACAATTTTATGGGTTGCTATTTTCTTCACTAAGCTTCATTACCCTGCTTAAATAATGTAAGTAGATTACGAATGCAGCACCGAGTGGGTTTTGAAAGGATATGGTGCTTTAACATTACCTTCTACCCTTCTTCAGGGCACAAACTGTCCTTTCTTATTTGTACACAAAACACCTAGCATAATAATACACTGATCCTGACTGGGGTCTGAACCAACTGTGCAAATATTAGTTCTTGTAATATTATAATAGGAGGTCTTTATGGTTAATACTGGGTCATCCCAAGATACGCCGGGGGGATCCATCAAAGAAGAATGTGCATAGGTAGATTGCCTGTCCTTTCCTAGAAACTAAAGGAGAAAGGTTTCAGACCACTTCTAGTCACTTCTAATATGAAAATACAGGTTTGCCCTCAAACATGTATTTAAATCAGAAACATGCAGTACTATGAAATGAGCATAGGGCCATCCATGAATTTGTTTTAACAATCCAACAACATCACCATTTCTCATTCATCCACTTAGCTTAATTTTCCTACCATCACTTTCATTGCTGAGGTTGTCTCTATTAAGCCATTTTTTGTGCATCATTAACTTTTAACCAGGCATCGATAGCTTTATTGTTTAAATTGCGTATGACTTTATTTAACGTCAGCATTTCTTCTGGCTCCTGACATGAAGTCACATTTTATAACTAATTAAATTGATCCCTGGGAAGCAAAAGCCACTAAACAGAATTATTCGTACCCAAGTGTCAATATATTAAATCAAAGGGCTAATGAGTTGGGTCACTGCTTCTTTTATCTGAAAGCTACTGCAGAACAGAATTCATAACAACCTCTACTTTCTGCTTTAACAATCAATCTTATTTAAACTAAAGGTAACTAATTAATAAATTTTGATATAGTTTTAAATAATACATTTAAGTCAGTTTTTATCACTTGCGCACATGTTAGGGTCACACTTTTTTAGGTGGAAAAAATTGCTTTGCTGATATAAAATGTCTGAAAGGATATTTTTCAAAGTCCCATATGAAAAGAACGTTACTGCTAGGTCATAGGAAGCTTCCAAAATGACCTAAAAGGTGTTTTTTTAAGTAAACAGTTTAAAGAACTTTTCAGTTTTCAGGCATTTCTATTATAGGCGTAAATCAAGATGAAAATTTGCCTCTTGGAACTGACAATACCGCCTAACGAAAGTGATTAAGAAATGACTAAATTTGTCATGTCAGCTTTTCCTATAGCTCTTGCAGCTGCTGAGTAATATTTTGGATGCTTTCACTATTTACATCTGGACACTACTTTTAAAATTCATCACCTAATAATTCATACCACTCACAGAATTAGTCATAGTTCAGCTTTCTTTGAAAAAATGCTTGTAGATGGTTCAAGAAAGCTATCTTTACTGAAGTTGTCTTCAACTGATCTGTGTATGTCCAGCTTGCTTAAAAATACATTCTGAAAATCTCTCATGCCTCAAAAACACATTTTACCGCTGATTTGTTTTGTTTGAGATCCAATCAACTTCTCTTATTTCATAACCTTTGGAGAGTACCATACAGGAAGTGGACTTTAACTTTTACTAATATTCATAAGCTATTTATGAGCTTGAAGTCAAACGTTATTAAAAAGAAAAAAAAAAAAAAATTAAACACAACGGGGTTGAGTGTCATTGCCTTGCTTTGTTTGAGCAGGAAAGCAAGGATGGGTGGGAACACACCCTCCTGTAGTAGCCTGTTTCTGGTCACCTCGCACCTTTCACTGCTGTGACCCAGAAAAAAGGCAGAGGGAAGAATGGAGAGCCTTGGCTGACCCAAACAACTAATTTTTTGATGCAACTTGCAATAAGAGATCAAAAAAGAGGGTGAAATAACACTTTCTCTCATTCATTCATTCATTCAGCCTCTTCCCCACAGCAAATAGGAACAGGAAAGGACTGTGACTGAGTCACCAACAGCTCCCTAATTTATATCTAGGGCTGCATCCTTTATGCAAAACAAACTGTAAAATTATAAACTGGTTTAAAAGAAATAACTGAGAAAGCTTTAAAAGCAAGGCTGTGATTGTTCACTTTAAAATATTTTAACACATAATGGCAAATTAAAAATAGGATGGCAGCAACGTCCCTCTCAAACTTGGTTTTGTTGTTTTACCACTAGGATTAAATGCAACACAAGGAACATCACATATGTTTTAAAAATGCATGTTCTTGTACCCACACATCATTTGCCTTTTCAAACAGTACGTTAGGGGGTTTCAGCAGGCACAGTGGCTCCCTTATAAAACAACTTCAAATAGTCACTTTTATCCATTTATAAATGGATATGTTTTGGAGAGTCAGCTATGTGCTGTTGTTTCACACCACAACTGTTTTCTTTTGTTTCCAATGGTTAAATGTCATGAGAGCACTTGACCCCACTACAGAACATCATTCAGTATCTGGGGGAAACCACTAATATGACTGTACCTGTGTGGCTGGCATGAGATCATTTAAAAATAAAAGATAATTCCAAAAGTGGGTTTTGTAATAGTGAGACATTAGCATCTACAAATGTTGATTAACGATGGACTATCTTAAGATATATTCTGTAGTCTTTATTCTTCTCTAATGTATTTATTTTTTTTCCAAGATGTAAAATATTGGGACCTATAGCAACACTGTCTTGCAGTGAGATTGAACTATAGGACACCAGAACTAATCATTGAATCTATGTAGATTTTTTTTTCCCCCCATTTAGACTCCTCGGGGTGGGGGGAGGGGGAAATCATTTTGCTACAGATGGGGAAGTCCGACACAAGTATTCATGTCTTTGGGAGAGTGAGTAATGCCTTTAAAGAAAGACTTAAAACACAGCAGTGCTACTATTGTGTCAGCCATGGTTTCCTTGCAATGCACAAGGGGGTTTTGTGTAAACAGTGTTTCAGAACTGTGTTATAAAGTTATACTGTTGCTCGAGTTCACTGCAAACAAATTTCAGACATGATGCTGGAGATGCATTACATGTAAATGCTTTAAGATTGACAACTGCAATACAATCTGCCCATAGCAGTCCAAAAATCATTCAGTAACTGTTAGCACCAGCTATATTAAAAATGGCTGAACACAGTTGAAAAGAAAATAGAAGTTTGATTTAGAAAAGGTTCAAATTCTTATTGATTACAATGGCAATAACTGTCACAGAAGATGTGAGTACCTGAGGGGAGGAGGAGAAAAAAGCATTGTTTTCCCAAAGCAGTACAGTTCACTGCACATTACCTAGCTAATTTTGTTCAAACAGTATTATGCAAAATTAAGAAGTCTGCTTTTTAAACTGAGCTACCTAGCAAAGATCCTGAAGATATAATTGAGATTCAATACTGCCCATGAGAAAACAAAACATGGGAATAATGTAAAATCTACCACTAAATAGTTAGTATCAGCCAAATAGAATTGTTGGGAAACATATCTGTCATCACATTCAAAAATTGGTTTAGTTTATGGGTTTGGAGACTTCTGCAAAAATAGAAAAGAATGGCCCTTACTGGGGATATTTCCAAGTTCTTTTACATGCTGTCTTTCACCAATGATTGTAAAATGATCTAATTTATTTATTTAAAACCCAAACGTTGGGGTTTTCTTCTGCTTAGAAATGAGCAACCTGGAACATGTGATCAAAAAAGAAACATAATTTTTAATTAAGAACAAAATCACTCTGATTTTTAAAATCTGATCTTTTCAGGTTTTGTTTGGTGGGTTTTTAGGGGGTTTTTGTGTTTGGGGGTTTTTTTTTTTTTTTGGGGGGGGGGGGGTATACATGCTAGTGCTAAATAACTTATATTTTGGGTGTCAGTATTAGAGAAAATTATTCAGGATCACAAGTCCATAAGGGAATCTGAGATCGACAAATAAAATTCAGTTACCACACCACCAGTTGTTTTTTTGGGAGAAAAGTGGGAAGGGTGGGTTTGCAGATGTTAAATGCAAGCGCACACGTTAGTAACCATTAAAATGGAAAAAGAATTGCTCACTAACATCCTAATGCCAATACTTTAAAAGAATTTTCCCCCTACTTTTTGCCAGTGATTTCACTGTTATGCCATTGCTATTACTATACTCCGGTGGAAAGTGATTTGTTGATATCCCCTTAGGACATTGCAAGATGTATGGAGCCTACAGCAATTAGCTGCTCATGTTTCTGTCAGTTTTCTGGTGCTAGACCTTCTTTTTCATGAGATTTTCCCCCCTCCCCTCTTCATTTATACTAGATGCTTGTGGTTCTCTTGCTCTGAGCTACACAAGATAACAAGCCGAAATGCTTGAAACCAATAGTGGTCTTTGTACTCTAGAGTTCGCACAGTAATTTCTGAAGGCATCTAATATTCTGCATGAAGACAGGCAGAGAAAATGTGGTAGGAAACGTGAACTATTTATGCAAATTTTTATGCTTTATCTTGGCAAGTTTTTGCATATGATTTTCTTTAAATGTGAGCTCTCAGTTGCCAACATATATGGACACAACTAGCCTGTGTGTGAATTTCCATTGTTGCTATATACAAAATTGTCGCAAAAGGACAGAATATCTTGATCTCCACTCCTTTGGCATCTGTATTTTAAATTCTGCATATCTATATATTTGTGTCCATCTATTAGCTTTTCTCATAAAATTTAATAAAACCAGTGTTTCATTACGATTACTGAAAAAATAGTAAACTTTTTTTGGAACCACATGCTTTAGGTGCAAAAAACTGCAATTGCACATTTTTTAACCTAAACAATTTGGTACCTCACTTGCAGGTGTACTTCGGGATTAGATGTCTACATTATTTCAACTTCACCTAAAAAGAAATTGTTGGAATAAATTTCTCCCGCCATTAAGTTGCACCCTAAAAGTTGGCAGAGTAAAACCAGGTCATTCTAAGAAGTATCAGGACCTTAAAACACGTCAGTAAGATGCTCAAGATTTTAGAAAATAAATTTTTTTTTAGATTGAAACCAATAATTGAATTGGATTTTTGTGGCAAGTTCAACATACATCTTTCTGAAATACATGTAATAGTTGTCTTACACGAAATTTATTTTCAACCATTCCATGAGTGCAAAAGATAATTAAAATGCAGAGCACTGGGAAACTCGGTGATTTGATTTTGCAAGGATTTGTACAGCCACATTTTTATTTTCGCGTTGAATTACTCAAAGTGAAGCAACAATCAGCTGATTCAAAGTCAGAAATCATGCTGGCTTCACATGAAAATCAGTTTGTGACCATTCAGATACATTCTAGTTAAGTCTGAAGCATGTAAATTAATCTTGCTAAGGGTGAAATTAAAAGAATTCCATCAGCAGACTAGTATTACTGGTTGAAATCTCAAGTACTACAGAAAACAAAGAAAAGAACTGAAGGCTTAGACACATTCACCAACAGACACAATCTGAGATTTTGCTAGTGCAAACAAGCATGCAAACAATTTTTCCAGGCCACTTTCCAAAAGCCTCTGAGAATACAGCCTTAACTGAGTATAGTTTTTCATGAAGGATACCAAACTGACAGCCTAAGAGCTGGAAAAGGCAGGTACACAGTAAAAATACTATCGCTAGTGAAATAAATAAATAAATAAAACGAACCAGCGATACTATAAATTATTTGGTGATATTTCATCTCTATGTTTATGTATGTCTGTAGCATATGACTTTTGTACTTCGCATGAATCACAATGAAGCATCAAATCCAAAAGTTAAGAGGCAAGTTTGCTATATACTTAAAAAGAATTCACAAAAATTACTCTCTGTCAACTGCTCCCATTTAAAGGCCTGAATGAACAGCCTTTATAAATACGGGGTACTCATGGAAGCCTGCACAGCCAAGTACGCCTGCAACCAGATATTTCCTATGTGAATAAGCAGACAGGGAATTTTCAAAGGCTTGTAGTAAGCAGTTTCAGCAGCAAATTCTCTCAGCCCTTAGTCACATGTTCCTTAAAAGGAAATCATTAGCAATCTAAAAAATCACTTTCTTTAGTGTTTTCCAATGTATGCTCAGTGTACTGAGACACTCGTAAGTGATATTAACCTATGCCTGAAACATCAACCAACGAGTTTATACTCCCATTTAAAACACCATGTGAGTACACTGAAGATATATTATGTACCTAACATGTTCCCCAGGCCGTATCTTCCACATCATTCTGACCCTACCTAGTAGATGAATAAAGTCACATTCTAAAACATTTTAAAGTGGTCTTCTGAGCCGAGCACTCAGACTCAGGTTATCTGTGTTCAATTCCCAGCTCCACCCAGGCTTCCTGTGAGACTCTGAGCAAGTCATTTAAGTGTCTGAGTTGCTTGCCTGTAAAACAGGATAAATAAAACTTCCTTTCTATAACCCTTCTTTTGAGTCTTATCTAGCAAGATTTTTCAATTCTTTAGGGAGAGGGACATCCTTGCTTCTCAGAAGCAATTGTGACTGAAGAGTCTAAGGTCATTCATACCATGACAAAACCTCCAACACATTGAACAGGATTGACTGTACTCCAATACTATTCCAATAGCCTCAATTCAGCTCTATCAGTGCCAAATTAATTGTGGTCAATATCTGATATTTCAAGGGGAAAGAGAAAATCCAGGAAAGCATGGATGGCTTTTTGCTAAGTCTTTAAACAAAAGAATTACATGTTTTAAAAGAAATTTAATTGCTAATTTTAGCAGTTAATTGAAGTCACAGGGTATCACAGGCTATCAGGGGTTGGAAGGGACCTTGGCGATCTTTGAGTCCAACCCCCCTGCCAGAGCAGGACCATACAATCTAGCACAGGTCACAAAGGAACACATCCAGGCGGGTTTTGAAAATCTCCAGAGAAGGAGACCCCACAACCTCTCTGGGGAGCCCATTCCAGCGCTATCTCTCATATTTCATGATTGCTCAGATTTTTAAGTATATTAAATAAAAATCTCAAACCTTTGCTTTTTGTGTCTATGACGTTTCACTAGTACCCACACACTACAAATACCCAGCAACACCAGAACTATAAACACTGTTAAACTGTATTTGTAACATTATTTTTCTGGTGACATGTAGAAACCATATGAAACTCTCTCTTTCTCAGGGTTTATAATGCCACTAGTTATTCCCAATAAAAGCACGGTCTGATACAGTACAGCTGGGCAAAGTTTATGCCATGTGTATGTATGAAAGCAGTAAGAATGTGACTAGATGTACAGTTATGCCACCCAGGATACCCAGGGCATCTAGTAGAAATAAACCATTGGAATTTCTGGGTGATTGCATAAATTAGTTGTAGCTATTTCTATTTCAGAAATAAATGATGTAATAAAACTGTTTTAAAAAGAAAGATCATGAACAACAGATCTTTTCAGAATATCTCCTCTACATAAATATTTCAGTATCTTCAATATATTACTTATTTGTTTACATTTTTTATCCAAAGTGCTTTTAAACAATTAATAAATTAAACAAGTGTGAAAAAACCATATTTTCCATATCTTTGGCTATGAATATTAACCCAATATTGTTGCATGTGCAGAAGTGGCCTTTCTCAACAGCAATGAAGGGAGTAGAAAGAAGAAAAGGTCAGAACAAATTAACAGACAGAGGAAAAAAGATTTCTCAGAGACATTCAGCATAGACAGAGATTTGTCATGCATATGTATCTACTTCCCACCTTTGTACTGTATCTACTTATCATGAAAATTTCTCACACTATCTTGCCTAAAATTCACCTCCTATTAATTAGTCAGAAGAAACTCATGTTCTTGTAACCATATAAGACTAGAACTACTCACCAGAAAAAATTTCTGTCAGCATAAAGGAATGACCTATATAAATACTGTATCTTTTATTATTCAGAACTTTCTTCATTTTTCCCACCACTCTATTTAATATTTCTGCATGTTTTTTTGCCAAAACAAATGCAGCATCTTTGATGGAATGATGTGTGTATAATTCACTTGCGATTTTTCAGTTAAAGAAGCTATCCCAAACTCAAGGGTGTTAAAACTTTTTTCTACTGCTACTCCATATTTTCACTTATACCCCTGTGCATTCACATATGCATTTTAAATACTTCTCTAAAACACCAATAATCCCTCTTTGAAGTACTGAATGGAAACCAAGAGATCATACATTTTCAGTTCATGACTTTTCTCTCAATACAGGAAGCACTCTGAGATCATAATTTCACAGAAATTTCCCTCGTCTTCCAATCTTGAATTGTTATCCGCAGCAAAATTTATTTCAAGTAGGTAGATTCCCTTTGAAGCTCTGATTGGGTCAAGATTCATAGATCAACGGATGACAGTGAATATCTCTACTCCCAGTTCGCTTCTGGTATGCAAACTGTTAAAATAATGAGTGACACAAAAAGTTTCACAAGTCAAAGGGCAAATATAACCCAATGGATCTGTGACTTGCAGGCATTTGACTTCACTGCCTCCTGAGGTGAAAGCTTCAGCGGAAGCTTTTCCTGTGGTCAGGTTATATATAAGGACTCTGCCCAAACTGGATTCTTTCATTAAACAACAGTCACGCAGCAACTTTTCACGTGAAGGTAGAGGTAAGAAACCCAACCTGTCTGAGGGAGTCTGGATAAAATCCTTCACCTCAGTCTTGCTCTCTGCTTTCACAAAGATTGTGGGAACTTAGTTTTCTTTGAAACATCTAACTTTCTATCAAATTTTGCTGAAATCAACCCACAGGTTGAAGAGTTAGTGGCATATGCAGTTTCACGCACACAACACAGAGTTGCATAAAGCTCATTTCCAGGGGCAATCAGGCTAACAATACAAATCTGCTATCTTCCTTTTCTACTCAAATTGCAAAACTGTTAGCTCTAGAAAGTGAATCTTTTTGGTTGTTGTTGCAGAGTACTACAACAAGGTCTCCTCACAGTACTGACTGTAATGCCACAGGCAACGAATTTCACAAGGAAAAAAGATTACAGCCCCTGCAATCTTTAACTCCACATTGTACTGCAGCGTGCACAATGCAACACCTCACTTCTCAAAGTGGAAGTTCTACCCCAGCACTGTCTCTTCAATCCCTGTCCTTTCTCCTCCCAGGCATTCTCTCCCATGCTTCCTCTCTTGCCAGCTCTGGTGCCCTCTTTTCTGTGAACCTATTTTGCTCACTAAACTGAAAGTAAACTGAATCATATAGCTACTGATCTCTCCACTTTCTGATGAGATGAAGATTTCAGGAACTGCACTGAAATATGGCTCTGATCTGTGAAGTACCAATCCAGGAGCCATGGAAAACAAAAGGCATCATAGATGAGTGAGTGCTGGGTAGAACAGTAAAATACTGTTTTAAATCAGTCCTTGCTTAAAAAATGAGGATTAACATGTCCTGCTGTGCCTCTGTAAGACTAGGCCTACTCTCACATGTTTCTTACACAGTCCTGAACTCAGAGTGCATCCAAACTAAGTTTAGATCGCATGTCAGGGCTCTGCTCCACTCCTCTCATCTAGGATTTCTTTCCTAAGCAAAGCCTGAGCAGATGAGCGGGATAAAGGCCAGGGTAGACATCAACAAATTTCCCTCAGGGGGGATAACAACACCACCAGGATCCGGAGTTCACTTTCACTTTAGGCAAATAGATGGGATATAAATCCTGACAAAGGACTGAGAAGCACACAAACTCAGCCAACAAGAGAGACTGTAGAACTAACAACTCAAGAGAAGCAGCAAGTGGCTTCCTCTGAGGGTTACAGTCTAGTTTCTAAGATCCTTTCATGATGTTGTGTCTTTTAAGCGTCATAAATAATGAAACAGATAGATCCCCCAGTCATTCCTCAAATACACCACTCTTTTCTCCTCTAATATTTCTTGTTAGGAAGTTTGCCCAGCTTCCCTGGTAGCAAGACCATTGAATGCTGTTAAGTCATTATGAGGAACTGAACTGATGTGGTTATACAACTAGGAAGCCTTTCACATTAGAAACAGGATTGATCATAAACCTATCAACACATGAGGGAAAAAAAGTACAAACTGTCAAGAGAAAATTTTGGGTCAGAGATAAAAATTAATAGTGAAGTACTTGACAAAGTGCCAGGCTTTGTCCAAACTCAGGTTATACCTCCTTCCTAAGATACACAAAAATAGCCCAGTATATTTTAAGACTAATTGTTTCTAGAACAAGTAGTCTGGTAAGCAACATATTTTATAAAACCTTGTCTCCCATTGTTTTGTACAAGATGCAAACTCAGAGTTTTGCTTCTCTGCTGTCTATTTAGAAGTATAAGCTCAGATTAAATATTTTCCTGAAGTTAGGCCATTTTAGCATCTCTTTTCCAAGTATATTCTTCGAGTTCTAATACAAGGAGGTCTTAGACTAAAGCTTTTACTTTCAGGGCAACCTAAAAGAGTTTATCAGAGCCACTAACTTTTATGAGAATTAAATGTGTGCAATAACTTTTAGGCTTCTTATATCTCAAACGTGGTTACCTACTTAGCTAATGTGTCCAGAAACAGTTCAGGTGGAACTCTGATAGGCAAACTGGCAGCACAGTTATTTAAAAGGCCTTAGGAAATCAAGGTAAAAAATACTTTAATTAAAATTAAATGCTATGACAAACATGGGAAACAAGCAGGCAGGTTGACTTTCTGAAATTTGCATTCATTACTACCATTTCATCAAAGTAAGCTGCAAAATAGTACTGAGTTTCCCACAAGACAAAGGTGGCTATTTGTTAATATAGAAGATCTGAGAAGTGAGGAGAAGTGTACCACCGAGTCAAAGTGTTCAGGTAGCAAGAATGTGAGAGAGAAGTGTTGATTATTCCTTTTTTCTTCAGTAGACCGATATGCTACTTTTCATGATTAACATTTCATTCTGGTAGCCAGACAACAATGCAGCAAAGGAATAGAAGCTCATTCTTAGCTGGAAACAGTAAGTGTTGAGTTCATCATCTTTTTTTTTTTCCTATTGTAATAAAAGCTAAGTACTGTGGAGCATGGCTTTAATACTCTCCACAAAAGGCTCAGTGAAATCTGGGTCATGTCATAGCATGACAAGAAGATAATCTGTGTGGGACCTTCCTTTCTGATTAGGAGGTGCTTTCTCTTAATCAGATGGAAAGTCTCTTGGTAAGGAACCCCACATCCTCCTCCAGAAAATGGAAACAAATCTTTAGAGAAAGGCTTAGTCAGAATCTGTATGGAATCCAGGTTAAACCCCTTTCCCTGGGCCTTGTAACAGCACCAAATGCCCCTGCATATAGCTCCTTAACTGCATCCAAAGTAGTGTTTTAATCTAGCCAAGATTTTAACCTGCAACACAGGCCTTTGTAACATTAACATTGCATGTTCCTGGAAGCTGCAGTTCATCAAGTGTTCTATACTTCCTCATCTCTAGGAAGAAAGGAAATAAATGGGTGTCTCTAAGCCTTGAAAGCTGCATATAGTGCCAGGATGAAGGCAGATGTACAGTTTCTATTCTGTGGAATTATTCCCTATTTGCACAGAGGTAAGTAGGGTCTGGGTCAGGTTTGTGACCTCCACCCAATCAGAATTCCCTTATTTAATGAAAAGAAACTTAAGTTTACATACTTCATAATGACTTTAAAAAAAGGCCCCTCTAAATTCTTAACAGACCCATAGGATGCTTTGCACCCCTTCCTGTTACTATTATTCCTTTCTTCAGCATGAAAAAGCAAACTCTTGAAAGAGTAGATAAAACAAGAGTCCTACATCCCATTCCTGTGATTCATCCTCCATTCCATTCATGTCAGAAAGAAAGAATGGATATTTTTCATTGAAAATAGTACCTTTAAAATCTTTAATTCCTCATACTGCTAGAGCACCGTCTACTCAGAGATCATTTAAAGCATTTAAAAGTTTGCAGCTAGTTTCATTTTAATTTTCTGCAACCTGTTTGTACATTCACCATCTTGTGCCAGGTACAATGGAAGTTCAAAGTACAAAAACCTGATTATTTACTCTGTTAATGTTATAAGTATACCTATTTATGTTGCCTAGATTATGTAATGGATGAGAAACACTGAAATAAAAAAATAAATAAATTTTTTTT
>JANHGN010022503.1:0-19908 GCA_024605025.1 Megaceryle maxima | reverse complement strand
TTTGGCCACCCGCCCCCCCCTGTTTTTTTTTTGTTAGGCACTGCAGCAAAGGATCTTCTCCTGAGTAAGGCTAAGTTGGCAAGTTAAGATATAGTAAGATCACATGACTTTGCATGATAAACATGAACCCTGGATCTCTTGTAATACTCAGTTTTGGGTTCCTCTTGACAGCTAGCTGGGAAGCTGTGCATTCACCAACTCAGACTAGGAAATCTGCTGTGGAACCTGCTCCTGCCTTTACTACCACTACTGCTGGTCATTACCACTCCTGTTCCTTTTCTTGCCGAACATCCCAAAGTGACCCCGCCTCTGGTAAGTCAGTAATACTCCAGCCTTTCAGTGGCTCATCACTTCTGCACAAAAATCTTAACCACAGCATCCCAGCCTGCCTTCAAGAAATGGAACAAATAGAGTAAAATGTGTAACCTTGTACCCTGCAGTCTAGATGTTCAGAGACTATTATTTTCACTGGTATTTCTTTTCCCTACTAAGCCTATTAGCACATAAAAGTTCAAGCACATAGAAACGCTTAGAATGCAATATACAACCATATGGCTAGGAAGGCATTGATACAGTAAATTATCATCCAGAAAAGCTCATCAAAAGAGTTTACAGGTGAAACAGTGTTTTCCTTTTTCTTTTTGATCAGAAAGAACAAAACAACAATGCGATTCAAACCACCCCCCTCAAGATCAAGGCATCTTCTACAGCACTGGAAAATAAAGACCATAGTAACATTAGAAGTCTGACAAAAAGGACCCTGATTCTCCATTTCCCCAAACGTTGTGCAAAATGAGCACAGCATATTACAAACAGAGCAACAGTTACACACTTACTTTGCACAAGTGTGACTAACAGGGTAACGTACAGAGGTGCAATGACACAGTGTCAAGGAGACAAATAATAAAAACCAGCAGAGATTTATGGTTGCTCATGTAACCGTGATACAGCAGGACTGAAGGAGTCAAGACAGTGAAATACATGCAAATACTTTTTGTAACTAAGGGTGCAAAAATCGCTTCATAGAAAGGACTCTCCAGGAAAAAACCACCACCACAGAAAAAATTAATTGCTAATATTATCTTACAAATATTACTTGAACCAGCAAAAGGCTTTTCAGAAATAAAGGGGGTTTTTCCTGAATTAAATTTTAAGTGATAGTATTGTTTTTATTCAAACCTCTTTTCTTATACAGTTCTGACTTCAAATGTTTTTAACGTTGCCAAATTTCATACATTTCAGCTTAGAGGATGCTATGCTACATGCTAGCCATAAGCTGAATTTCTGCAGAAGTTTGGTGCTTTAATGAAGTAAATTGACTTATTTTGTGCTTTGTCAAGAAGGTCCAATTGCCCCATGCTTTTGAAAGAAGATTTAAGTAGGCAGACTGGGCTCTCCTTAGGAGGATTTTATTTGGTGTGCCCCCCCCCCCGCCCCATGTCAACACAAGGTCTCCAAAACTGGAAAAAACCAAACCCAACAAAACCGATTCATCTAGTACATGCTCAAAGAAGCTTGTTAAGATTGGCACCTATGCTTCCAAATATGCCATCTGTGCCACACATGCTACCAATCCCTTAGCAATCTTACTCACAGACAGGCTTGACTCTTAGCCAGCCAGTCAGGCACACTCCAGCACAAAGTGGTGAATAGGACTTTTGTAGATTTTTTTTTTTTTAAACACAGCAGACAGTACAGAAACCAAGTATGGAGAGACACAGTTAGGATGTCCTGTCTCTATTCTCTTGAGCCCTACTAGTGAGTCTATATTCCAGAGGAGAGGGAAACCATTTGTCCCAAAAGGCATCAGAAGAGTAGGACTCTAAAGAGGGAAACCAGCACCTGTCCATCAAGAGAAAGCAGGGATTACAAAAAGATGAAATAGCACAGACTGAATGAGAAGACATTGAAGGATTCACATGGCAAAGGTCTGGGATAAAGAGCTAAGGGAGAAAACTGAACAAGAAGATGTGGCAGTGGAAGAGACAGCATCTCCAATAAAAAGTCAAGGAAGAAAGATCAGTAGAGAGGAATGACTGGAATTTGACCAGAGTTTGGAGGTTTGGACTGGCATTTGACACAAGCTGAGGCAGGTTAGGGTGCAAGAAAGGTGACTTTCAAAAAACAAGGCAGCAACTGTAGAGATATCAAAGGTCTGCAAGTGCCTAAGCCCAATGTTAAAACAGAAGTACAGGTTTTCAAGTCTCTTAATTCTTCAGTCCTGTGCAAACCAACCAAGAGCACTTCCCTGCTACTCCTGCTGGCACACACGGATGATGACACTACTGCTTTCAGCTTCTCTCCTGGCTAAAATGACAAAGGATTATGCACTGTATCTAACTTGCTTAGTCACGCTAATGAGCCATGAAAGGTTTTGGTATGACTTACAAGATACGATTTCTGTGACAGGTTTTTAGTTTTTTAAAAACCTAGGGAAATATATTAAACATTTACTAACAATGCTTAAGTTGGTTGCCTGGAAAAACCCTGAATTAGTGACTGTCTGTAGAATGTGCACTTGAAGTGGCCAAACTCAACATCAGAACATTAACCTGTCAGAACTCAGCTGCCATAGGCTATCCTTTTGGTGTCTGCAGTCACTCATCCCACTCATCATAACCCTCCAGCCTCTCCAACAGCCAAGGATATGGGGTCCTGCAGATAGCTCCCTTATTCAGTCCTAGAGACTGATCAACCCTGTGAAATTAATACAGTAGCATCTTGAAAGAAGAAACCAATCATATAAAGACTGTATTAGAATGTAGACAAATAAAGGAAGCAAATTCAGATGACAAAGGCAATCTTATTCTTACATTTCCTCTGACTATTTGATTCTATCCTCTCCATACATAATGTCACAAAAAGATACCCAAGTGAGCTATGCTGTCATCAACATGAATTAACAAAAGCAGCCCAACATTTGATGTTTAACCTATCAATGTAATGCACCTGTACTTCTGTTCCCAGCAAACTACAGGTAGCTTCTAATTGAATGTTCTCCTGCTCATTCAAAACCTTTAACACTTTAAGCCCAACACAAAGTCTCTTCTAACCACAGGGTATTTCAGATCTAGGCACAGTGTGTGTCTCTGAATTTCCTTTTCAATACACCAGAGATGTGTAAAAACATCAAGATGGATCTCCTGTCTGAGAAAAACGTACCCTTTATAATGAAACACAACAGAACAAGCCATTCCAGCTGACCATAGCTATTTTGGATTGCAAATGCTGCACACTGGTTTTAGATGATGGTTTCTGAGTAGCCTGAAAAGGAAACATGGCAACAGTTTCTGTGAAGAGACTGCTGTTAACACACAAGCGCAAGATGATGCACACACCAATTCACTCTGGGAACTTTGTTAATTATCATGTTTTGATTTGCTAGCTTGTTTCCTCTGGACAGTAGAGATATTGTGGTGTATTAACTTTCTGTACTGCAGGCAGAATCACAGAATGGTAGGGGTTGGACAGGACTCTCTGAAGATCCTCTAGTCCAGCCCCCATGCCAGGACAGGTTTGCCTAGAGCAAGTTGCATAGGAACACATCCAGGTGGGTTTTGAATGTCTCCAGAGAAGACTCCACCACCTCTCTAGGCAGTCTGTTCCAGCACTCCATCACCCTCACAGTCAAGTTCTTCCTTATGTTCAGATGGAACCTCCTGTGTTCCAGTTTGTGCTCATTGCCCCTTGCCCTGTTGCTGGGCACCACTGAAAAGAGACTGGTGCCATCCTCTTGGTATCTTCCCTTTAGATACTTAGAAGCATTCATAAGAACCCCTCAATAATCTAGCAATACCACTATGTGTCTACCCTTGCCTTTCCTACACACCACAATGTATAAACAGTGTAAAGAAGCTCTTTTTAAATATATCTTCATATTGTATATGGACAAAGTCCTGCAAGCTTAACAACTACGTAACTCTACCAATCTACATTTGTTCTGTTTTCATTCTTACTGCAACTGCTACAGTGCATAAGTTTCTGATCTGAAATGCTTTAATTACACTGCTATTATACCAGATCAGTACCAGAGATAAGAAAGGCCACATTCTTCCCACCAAAAAAAAAAAAGTTACAGTATTGCGAAGAATATCAACTACAGCCACTAATCATCTCAGATTATTGCCAACTTGCTACAGCAGAATGAATCCTAAAAATTAAACACTTGGCCCACGGCCTCCTGGCATAGGTACTTTGAACCGTGACACTAACCAACACTACCTCAATTTGGCTGTCAAATTATAAACCCACCAAGAACAAATATTTTTACTTTTGGCAGTTTGAACCTTCACATTTTCACAAAAAAGGTGTGGCAAAAATTTCCCTAATAGCTACACAGCAAAAAGGAAGAGTAAGTTTAATTAGAAAAAAACAAACCCAAACAAAAAACACCAACACCAAAAAAACCCCAGCCAAGCCACCAAAAGAGAAAAAAAACAAATAATGCAACAAGAGGGAGTTTGTCTACACAAAAACCATCACACAAGTACTCAGTCTTTCCTCCTTCATACTGTCTCAGTTAAAAGTGCAAAGAAAAACTGGTTTGAGTCAAAGACAGAAATGCAATGGGAATTAAAAACCATTTGGTTGTTCCAGTATTAGGCATGATCAAAGACTAGAATGTTTCCACTATAGTTTGTTCAGGCTCAACATCCACAAGCTTCATGAGTATACTTACAGGAATGCCAACAGAAAAGTTCACATTTGGTTTTGAATTGGATGCATGAAAGTACAAAAAAAGGACACATCCAAACCTTTGACTGTTGAATTAAAAAAAAAAAATTCAAGAAAAAAACCAAAACGAGGCAGACCTTCCAGATGTATCTTCAATTAAAGCTGCCTACTGCTTTTAATTACATTTCTAGAGTCTTCAGCTCCTCACAGCTCTACCATGGCCTCCTCTCCCCACTAGTTCTGTCTCAGCACTGTGTCCCACTGCCCTGTGCCCACAGCCCCTTCCAGTTACCCCAGCTTCAGTGTATATCCTTTCTTCCTCCTTTTCAACTTCACTCTCTAAAGACCATCTCTAAAGGTCCCTTCCAAACCACATTACTGACGCCTTATCTATTTAATGCCAAAGTATCAACATACAGAGAGCATAGCCTAAGAAAAGGGCCTCCTGACTCGCAACCTTCCATCTCTCTAAAGAATACTTTTAAAGCTAGCCAGTCTCTCACTAACCTTAAGTCACACATCTCAGTATTAGTCCCATGCAGGACATGTTTCCAAGTTACACTTCATAAGAAACATAATGTGCTCATTTACATCCACATTCTGAAAACATCTAGACAACACATTGGAAACACTCATTTTTCAGCCAATGCTAAACGCAGTTCTCCCCTAAATCACTTCTACATGTAAATCACACAAATCACTGAGGTTTTGAAGCTTTTCTTATGTTATAAGAACAATAGTTTCTTGCCTAGAAATTACACTTCTGTGATTCAGATCAAATACCCCATTTTGGCAAGTTACCATAAGGCTTTTTGCTAAGTGACCCCCTAGAACAAGAGCTGTAGGGCCCTACTCTTAGCTTCATAATGTTGAATATATATGAGATACAGCTAACAAAATTAACCCCAACTGTATAACTGCTTAGCTTCTGCCTCTGTGAGCAACCCCAGTCTTGGCTGCATTATTAAAGAAAGCACTATATTCATCAGCCAGTGGAATTACAAGGTGAAAACATAAGAGGCACTATCACTAGAGAGGCTGCACACAGCTCTCAGTGTTTGAGCATCACCACTTCACCTGATGGCATCCAGGGCCTCGAACACCACTGCCACCTCAGCTAAGAGGAGTTGGAAAGGATGAGAGGAGCAGGTGCTGTGCTCCTGACTGGCCCTCTATAGTGAAAGCCATTAACACAGAATGGAAAGGATTATGGAGCTGAGAGGCTAAGCACACCAAAGGATTTAGTTTGGAGTCAAAGTAGTGTAGAGGCAATAACCAGACCTGAGAACACTGCAGGTGGTTTATTGGCAAGAAGAAATCATAGCCAGGTGGCAGTTCAGGGACAGAAATATAGGAATGCATTCGTTAAAAGAGAGACACAAATATGAAACGGCATGCAGAAGAAACAAAAAAGGAAGGATAAAGACAGAATGAACAATTAAATCTCTGAAGGGAATTCAGGGAGAAATACAGCCCCCTGCTGCCCATTCTGCTTTGGGTGTCTGCAAACATTTGCTCAGGAAACAGGGCAGATTAGAAAGTTATCACTGGCCCAATACAGTTTATCATGCAACGTGACATGCTCTGGTTGGCACAAGAAAGGACAATATAGGGCCACATGCCAGCAACAGGAGTTAAAAAGGTTCACTGTTATAATTATGTCTTAACTAGAACATTGCCAGCCAAAGTCTGGTGGGTCAATTTCAGCTCCAAGCACTCTCATACCCTTGCCTTCCCTACTTCCCTTGTTGAGAGCACCCCAGTTTCCTGTTAACCCAGACAATGGTTTTATTCCCAGTGAACTGTCATGATGGTTTTGTTCTTTGTTGGAACCAGACAGAGCAAGAGACAAATAAGCCAACTGTAGGAGTATGAAGTAAATGAACAGAAGTTTATAAAAGCAGCACTAGGTCCCACTATGCTGAAACAAAAAATATTGTAAATGCAATTAAAACAGTGCTCTCCAAGAGCAAACACAGAAACAAAGAGGGTTTTGACAGCAGGAGAAAGCAGCAGACAAGTAGCAGGAGAAAGTGATGGAGTTTTGAGCAACAGAGAAAAGCCAGGGACTGCTGATAGACTGGAACAAAGAGGGAAGTGCCTGTGAAATGCCTCAAAGGAATTAAGTCATGTTCCTCTAAAAAGGTGACAGAAAATGACCCAGATGAAGTGTCTCTATACCAATGTACACAGCATGGGTAGCAAATAGGAGGAGCTGTAAGCCACTGTGCAGTAGAAAGCTATGATCTAATCACTACCACTGAAACGCAACTAGAGTGCTGCAGTCGATGGCTAGAAACTGTTCAGAAGGGACAGACAAGGAAGGAGGAGCAGGAGGCTCCCTTCTATGTTAAAAAAAAAAAAAACAGACACATTGACTCTACAGAGTTGATGTTGAAAACCATCAATTAACAAATTGAGAGCTTATAGGTAAAAATTAAGGGCCAAAACAATACAGGAAACCTTGTAGTTAGTATTCACTTCAGGCTGTGTGACTACGGAGAGCCTGTTGATGAAGAATTCTTTCTTCAACTACAGGAGGCATCACGCTCACAGGCTCTCCTCCTGCTAGGAGACTTCCATCACCCTGACATCTGCTGGTAAAGCAGCACAGCAAGCTGTAAACAATCCAGGAGACTCTTGGAGTGCATCAAGGATAATTTCTTGATTCAGGTGATGGACGGCACATTCAGAGAAGCAGCATTACTACTGCCTACCACAGATGAACTAATTGGGGATCTCAGTATCAGTGGCAGCCTGAGCTGCAGTAGTCATGCCCTCGTGGAATTCACAATCTTGAGGGATATGGGGCAGGTGAAGAATAGAGTCAGGGCTCCAAATTTTAGTAAAGCAAACTTTCAGTCATTCATGGAATTAATGGATGGGAGCACCTGAGAATCTGCCATCAGGGAAAAATGCTGAACAGAGCTGGCAACTATTTAAGGACATTTTTCTTAGAGGGCAAGAGTTTTTAATTCCCACATATAAATCAGGTAAGGAAGGCAAGAGACAAACACAGCTAAAGACCTCATAAAACTAAAGTATAAGAAGGAAATGCACAGCCAGTGGAACCAGGCACATGTTATCCTGGGAATAATATAGGGATGCTGCCTGGATGTGTAGGGCCGGGATGAAGAAAGCTAAGGCATAGCTGGAGCTGAATTTGCCAAAGGATGCAAATAAGGTGGCCTTCTACAGAATTGTTGGCTAGAAAATAAAAAAAATAGATCCCTTTTGATACATAAGCCATGAGAACCCTTGTGACAACTAATATGGAAAAGGCTGAGGTACTCATTTGTTATTTTCCTCAGATTTTGGTAGTAATCTCTCTTCCAACATCTCTCAAGCCTTTGAGCCTCAAGGCAGGGACTGCAGAATGAAGTGCCTCCCATTGTAAGTGAAGATCAGGTTCAAGACCATCTGAGGAACTTTACATGCAAGTCCATGGGACCCAGTGAGATGTATCCCAAGGTCTCGAGGAAATTGGCTGATATAGTTACCATATCATTGTCAATCATACCTGAAAAGTCATGGCAGTCAGAGAAGTCCTCAGTGACTGGGAAAAGGGAAATAACACACTCCTCTTCTAAACAGGGTAGAAAAAAGGACCCTGGGAACTACCAACCTGTCAGCCTCACCTCTGTGCCCCATAAGATCATGGAACAGATCCTCCTGGAAGACATATCCAAACACATGGAGGATATGGAACCTATTAGACACCAGGGGCAAATCACACCTGGCTAATTTGCTAGCCTTCCTTTGATGCAGTCAATTGTAGAAAAGCTACATATGTCATCTACCTGAACTTCTGTAAGGCTGGAACAGGTTGCCCAGAGAAACTGTGGATGCCCCATCATTGCAAGCATTCAAGGTGAGGTTACACAGGCTTTTAAGCAAATTTACCTAATGAAAGCTCTCTCTGTCCATGGCAGGGGGTTGGACTACCTATCTTTAAAGGTCCCTTCCAACCCAAACCATTCTGTGACTATAATCCTACAGGTCAGTTCTGGGAGATACTAAGCTGTAAAATTTATATGAATGCACGGTCTTAAATGTTGGGGTTTTTTTTAAGTAAAAGAAAGCTACCTCTAGTAAAGAAATGGTACTTTGGGTCAAATGTGACAATCTAGATCAAACCACAGCACCTACTTGCATGTTTCTATTACCTTGTCTCTAGATAAGCAATAATAGCAACTACTGAGGGCATCAATATGTGCTAGGAGACTATACATGCAGACAGCTTATAATCCAGCTCCTAACAGAGGCACTTCTTGCTTTACAGCTGAAATGACCATTTAGATAAGAGTCATATCAAACATCTGTTCTTTCAAAGACAGGTTCACATGCATCCATACACTGCAGAAACTGCCCTGGTTCCAACAGTAACAGGATGCAAGTACTAAGTTGAGCAGAGGCCCAGTAAAACATGAAGTAGAAACAATGCTTAGAGATGAGACCTTCCCTCAGCTTAGGGGAACAATTCACAAAAATAGGCTTCAAGACAGCAATAAAAAAATCAAAGCAGCAGCATGGGCAATATCTCCCAGTACCAACTTCTGTTTGATTGAAGAGGAGAAGGGTCTAAACAAAGATCATAAAGCATCACACTTTAAATGTACTTTATCTTATTTTCATGTAGTGCTCTAATTTTTCAGAAAGACTTTTGTCTCAGCCTTTTCATTGTTTGCCCCAGAAGTAAAGCTTAGTGAAGTTTCAAGCCTGACTCCTGGTCTGTCTATATATATATATAGATACAGATCATAAAACTCACCTCCCCACACTACAAAATACTTCAGTATATTCTAGAATTAAGTTTGCACTAAATGTTCCAGAGATCAGATTTACCTAATCAAAGTAAGGTAAAGGATCTGAATCAGACAACCAAAACCACAAGCATTACTGTAATGGTCAGAAAACTCTTACAGCAGCACAGGACACCTTTTTACAAGGCTCTCTCCTCCCTCGGTGACTGCCCACAACTGCTTCCCCTTAAGTAGGTGCATCTTAACCATGATTAGTTTTCTATATGTAGGAAGCACTACAAAAATTGCTCCCTGGTATGCCAGTTCTGCCTACCAGTGATTAAACACACATAGGGAAAGAGAACAAGCAGAAAGTTCCAGAGGCTGTAGGCAGCACAGGAAGCTGATAATATACTTTTTCCCTGAAAGAGCTAGAGTTGGTAGACTACTCAGCCCACGTGAAGAGCAGTTCAAAGCCTTGATCTTGCCTGGACTTACTGGAGTAAATATTCACGTTTCCTTTACTAGATAGAATACTTTTCAAGTTAAATTTTTCCATTTCAGCCAACGATGAGAAAACAAAAGTCTATGTAGGTTACACAGAATGCTGCCTTTTGGAGAACCTCAAAACCCTAGTAACACTTCAGTTTTCTGTTGGTTGGAATTTTTTTGCATCATGCAAGAGATTGCTCCATCATTCCAGAACACTCATCCCAAACACACAATCTGCACCAAAAGCTGTTAGGGTAAAGGAAGCTTTGGGGCTTCCACAATGAACCTGCAAAACGTAAGAACACTAGACATTACAAAACCAAACCAAAAAAACCCAAAAACACACACATACCACGAAACACCCAAACAAACAAAACACACCCCCAAAAAGCAACAACAAGAAAACAAACCAAAAAAATCCACAAAATAAAAACACCCCTCAAAAGAAAACACTACTTTCTTTGAGCTAACAAGCAATAAAAGACAGTACACTAAGCATTTATTTAATCCAATTTATTTGCAGCCATGCACACGTACTACTGTTTTACAAACTCACACAATCCCAGAACAGTTGAGGTTGAAGGAACCTCTGAGGCAGAGGTCTTCAGGGCTGGCTGAAGCAGAGCCACTTACAGTCAGTTGCCCAGATGGCTTTTTATTATATCCAAGGAAGGAGACTCCACAACCTCCCTGGGCAACTTGTGCTGCTGATTAATCACCCTGACAATAAAAAGTGTTTCCTGATTTTCAGAGGGAAGCTCCCATGTTTCAGTTTGCACCCATTTCACACAGGGGTGAAGAATCACGTGCGGTGTCACACTGTGTTCAAGTAGTCATACAGAACACACATGTTGTTAATGTGCAAAATGGAACAGAAGACCCTTTAACCAAAAAAAGCTTAAAAAAAACCCAAAACACACAAAAACCCCACACAACAAAACAAGCCACCCAACTGTTTAGCCCATTTATAGGTGATAGGGGCTGAGGCCTCACTATCCTGCTCCTGTTCTCTGCAAGAAGCAATTCTGCAGCTGCTTAGTTTCTAAGCATTTGGTTTAGTATACTATTTATTAAGCAACTAGAAACCTTAACTGTTGGCCTACTGTCTGAAGTTTGGTTTCATCTATATCCCAAGCTGAAAGATGCTTTAAGGACAAGTCTTCATTTCCTGGTCCCAATTTCCCTTTTCTCTAGAAAAAAAAAAAATCACTTTTCTACTTCAAGTTTTATTAATATGTCATCTGTAATCCCAACATCCTACTTGACAGATTAAGAGCCCTGCTTTCACTGTCCTTGAAAAGCAAAAGCAGCCACTGAGGCAAATCAGGTCAACAAATAGCATCTTAAGAGGAAAAGGAACTGAGGAGAGTTAAGAGAAACCGATTCCAATCGCCTTCTGCATATGCCAACCATTTCCTCCAACTGAAGTTTGTGAAAAAAGGGGTGGAAGTCAGGTGATTTCTTGTGGAATTACCTATGTGACCACTATCTTGGACCACATTAATAGTGGCAAAACAAAGTAAAACAGTTGCGTTGCTTTTCTTTCCACTGGTAATGGATGGAGCTATATCAATTTTTTTTTTCCCCTCCAGTCCCAGTCTCCATGCTTACTGTGATGTCCTGTTGACAGTGCAAGTCCTGTCCTGTTTAGCACTAGGTCCTTGGAAAGCAAATACTCTACACTGCAAAATATCTCAATCCATCAGGTAAGACATCATCACTATTGTGAGTCTCACACTAGGGAAGGGTGTATGTTAAATCACTCTGAGTGGGTTCCTCTCCTGGGTCACACCTGTGTCCTCTGTCACCCTTGCGTCCTGTGTCATCTTTGTATCACACCAAGAAAATAAAATTACATTGTTGCAGCCACTTCCACTTGGCTCCCTCCTCATATAAAGTTCATCATCCAATACCATAGATAGGTCAAGAGCACCCTACCTTACCAAGGAATTACTCAAGGCTGCTTGCTTGGACAAGGCAATAGCAAGAAAGACTATACACAGCAGCATGAACAGCAGGACTCTAAACAGACACTCCAGCCTTTCCTAGAAAGGAATTGCTTTTTCTAAGCAGCATGGTGCATTTGTATAAACATGGAAAACCAATTAATTACTGGAGTACAGGAAGCTATGATCATCAGAGTCCTAGCTGCATGGAAGACCACACAGAACAAAAGGCAAGCACTCAGTATTTTCAGTAGGCTTCAATGACCCAGAATTCACTTTGTACTCCAGCTTTACATTGCAGAAAGCCAAATCATTAAAGAGAGACACCTTCCTTTGTTCACTGTATGAAAAATATTTAATTGCCTCCACATTTTTACAAGCAAGACCATTATAACCTATAGTAACACTTTAATCAATATTTTCCATTAGACTAAGAAAACATCCAGGTCTCACTCATTTATGCCTTAACAGCTACACATTGTTTTTCAACCACATATGAACTGCATTAAGACTATGTGGTTCCTCCAAGAAACGAAAACCAGATATTGCTACAGTAATCAGAAGCATAATCCCTGAAGACTAAAGTATTTCTGCAAGATACTTAGAAAGCTACTGCAAACTGGCATCAGACATCTGAAAGCAGTTTCAGTGTCTGCAAGAGCAGCAGCTGTTCTACCACACTGTTCTGGATAATGTGCAGCTTCCTCTTCCCCTCACTCTCAATTTGCTAATAGTTAACATCAGGACTTTTGAAAACCTTACTTCCCATAAACACTCAACAGCAAGTTTTCCAATACTGTTTTGCATATTACTGTATGGCCTCCTTTGCTGCAAATAACCAGATTCTGATTCAATCAACACTTGTGAATAAAGGACCCTTGTCTTGTTCTCCACAGATTCTCCAGTGCCAAGCAGCCAAACAAGGCAAAAAGACTAGTTTTCTGATGCGTGAATTTTAGAAAAGAAATAGAACTGGGAAAGTGTCTAAAACCCACAGATAGGTCATAACTTATTAACTATCAATACAGTTCAAACTTAGCAGAAAGACAGCTTCCAAAGTGTAAGTTGTGTACGAAACTCCAGACAAGGCCAGCCTTCTCAACCTAATTTCATGAAATTGAATTTCAATCAACTTTACCAATACAAATAGTATATACAGACAATAGCCTTAAGGACTGTAACAGTAACATGCCAAGCTTTACAGGTCTTCAGCACCACTAGTTCCAGATAAGAAAATCAGTCAGTAAGTCATTTTATTGGCATAACCATGAAAAGAAGTCATCTTCACTTGAAGTAAGGCTCATTTTTCACGCAATTTGTACAAAGCATCATGCCCTCTGCTATCAAGTTTACTGTTGATTTTGTTTCTGAAGAGGATTGTTAAATCAGGATCAACCAGCTCTATGCTTGGTCCTCTCACAAAAACATTGTGGTAGGGCACTTCCACGTCTTGTCGGTGATCCACTTGTCTCAAGGCTTCTAGCACTCCAAAAACCCTTGTCAGGCATATGTGGGTGACTGACACTGCTCAGATATTTTCTTCATAAAGCATCTATCACAGCTACATGTGCACAGATGCAAAATGTCAGCAGAAAGGATTCACTGGAGCCTTTACAGCAACAGCCCCATCTCATTTTGTCAGCTTTTCCCATAACAGTAATTCCTGTAGATGGCACTATGTTAACAGACCTGGCTGCACATGGATGTCACGCACTGAAGAGGTATCCCTCACATGCAGGAATCGATCAACATCCCTTCTGCCAAAGTCCACCAGGGAGCACTGCAGTTATATATGTCATGGTAGTGTCCCAAACCATTTCCGTTGTCACTTCTGACAAAAGCCCTGTTGTCTCACACTCAAGTCCATTGTTACTATGAAAACAGCATTATGATGGTTCCAAAATACTAATGTATGATTTCAATCATGAGTTACTCCACCCCTCCAGCTCACTAAGGAGGTCTTATTCTCAGGTTCCTTTTAACAAGGGAAGTTCAAGCAACAGACTTCTACAGTGAGAAATGTAGTAAGATTGAACTCAAGCAGCTCTCATTTCTGTGAGGACTACTAACATTTAGAAGCTGACATAGCTTAAACAAGTGTTTAGATGTCACAAAACTATTTAAAACCACGAGCAAGAAGTCCAGTGAAGAACTAAAAGAATTCTTCCACAGACTTTTTACCCTGTGGGCACTATCATGCAAGGTTCATTTGAGAAGGATTCCATGAAGAAACAATGAGTAGACTTAACCATATTAGGTCTTTGAGCCACTGTGTACACACAGGATTTGAAGTCATTTGCTACTCAGAGAGGCAGGGTTCTGCACATATTCTATCACTCAGAGCAGTAACAGGCCAAAAGAATTCATAACTTGAACAGACTGATGATGAGCCTGCTTCCACAACAACAAATTTGGCTTTGATCAGCGAGTGCCTGAGTAATACAAGTTAAGAGTAGCCAGGATTTTGCTTATCTGGACAGATAATAGACTGCTTGGCCTTACACATATCAAGTCACAAGGTATGTTTGCTCTGTATGTCAGTATTAACTCTGACAGGATAGCTCTCTCACTGTAGGGATTAATTCATGTCCTCCTAATGGAACTCTGGATTTAATAATAATAAATAATTTAATAACAGATGCCTCTTTGAATCTAAGCTTCCTTCTACAACAGCAGTTCTCCAAGAGAGTCTTTGGGAATTTAGTACATTTCTCCAACAAACAACTTGCATAATCATCTCCCAATGTACCTCAGTTACCAATCTCCCCTCTAATACTTAAGCTACTAGTCTTCCTTCAGGCTTCTGTCAATCCAGCAACTAAACCTATAGTCACTGTAACCATTTTTCAGTTAAGATGCTAAAGCTTCTCTCCCTCACCTCACTCCTCTCCCCCAAGAGGAAATGGCTACTGCAGTTTTGCTCTGATAGCACACCTTGTGCTTTGGGGTTGTGGTTTTTTGGGTTTTTTTTTTAATTTTTTAGATAATAAAATCAGACAACCCTAACTTTTAGAGCAATACAGTTTCTCTGTTTGAAAGGCAAAAATGTTTTGAGCATTCTAAAATCAAGGAACAAAACTATCATACATTTTAATAATTTCACTATTTGTTGTATATGCTTTCTTTGCTAGGTCAAGTAGTTCAATGATTGGGCAGATTACCATTGCTACAATTCCTTTAAGGTTTACAGTGCACCTGTTCTACTCAAAGTACCTTTTGTAGATTTTTTTAAAATCCTGACAGAAGGTTTATCTGCCCTGGAGTAGGGCATCACTTCATATTTTTTCCACATATTTCATCCTAAAGATATGTAATATCAGAAGCTAATAGCTAATGAGTTCTCCTTCCTCAGTCCCAAGACAGCAAAAATGGGGCAAACAATGTTTAGGCTTGTTAACAAAGTGACATTTAAATAACAGTGATCCCTATGCTAAGGGCAGGACTTGTACCTTGAGAAACCTGCTAGTTTAAAGTTTTGTTTACTTGGTTGCTGTACCTTTCAAGGGCAAAATGGAAAAGATCATCTTTCACAGAAGTTCTCTGATCAATAGAGACAAACATACCTTGACACCACCATTAGAGATTGCTTCATAGCACTGGGACAGTAAATTCATCATGACATAGGATCTTGGCAGGAAATTTTACAACTAGCCCAGAGGAAGCCAGTAAAAAACACTGGTCTAATATCATATTGAGTAATTTGTGATGGATCCTTTAGCACTGCATGGACTAAAGCTCATTAAAAAAAAATTTTACAGTCTTGTACCGTGTTGAAGGGAGCTTTTCAGTAGCTAAAATTTTTTATTTTCCTAAAATTACCAAAGTACTCTGTATGTTCAAATCCATAAATCATCACCACAGAAGATGCTCATGGTTTGCATAATTGTGAAAAGGATGCCCTTAAAAGCAAGGCTGAGATCACTCAAGCTAGCAGTCCTACAGTTCTCACAACACTTAACTGGAGAACCACTGGAGGGGGGGGGGGGAAACAACCAAAATAACCCACCACACACGAAAAGAACAAAAACCCCACCACACACACCCCCCCACCAAAACCACAATGAAACACAACAGAAAACCCACAAAGAAAACCTCCAGAGAACAAACACAGGGAGGGCAAAGCAAGCCCAGACAGAGGACATAAGCACAGCTTCTGTAAGGTTATTTTTAGACTTTGTGTGTTTTGGGTGTGGGGTTTTTTTTCAGATTTGTGTGTTTGTGGGTTTTTGTTTGTCTGTCTTTGATTTTGGGGGGAGGGGGGTGTGTTTGGTTTGTGTGGGTTTTTTGTTTGTTTGTGGGTTTTTGGGGGGATTGGGGTTTTGTTTGGGGTTTTTTTGGGAGGTGTGTTTGGTTTTTTTGTTTTTTTTTTTTTACCCATTCAGTGCTCAGCAACCAGAAAACCAGAACAGAAAGAAACTCATGACCCTATAAATCAACTACACCTAGTTTTGATGTCTGTCCCATGCATATCAACCCCTCTTTCTTAAGAAAACAAACAAAAAATACCAAAAACTTCCCAGACTATTCCACAGGATAGTGTGATAGAAGACTACGGTTTTTCAGCTAGGAAGCAAGACACTGAAAGGAAGAAAATAGAGGCAAATAAAAATCACAAAGGAGATGCAGAGTGCAAACAGAAATTACTTTTTCTCACAAAAGCCCCGCATTTAAGCGGGATTTAAGAAAGCTGCATTTAAGAAGTGATTAGATGTATCTTTCAAGATTTTTGTATACCTATGGCTATGCAACAGTCCAGATGCAGCCTCTGCTTTATCAAGTTTCTAAATTGCTGATTGCCATGAGAAAAAAAACAAAACAAAACAAAAAAACCAAAAACAAAAACAAAAACAAAAACAAAAAAAAAAAACACCCACACCATAGTTTCCAAGCATCTGCTAGAGAAAAACAAGCTACATGCACCTTTGTTCTCACTGCTACGTAGACTTTCATAAGAAGAAATAGATCATCCTTTCATCCCAGTCCAACCTGCAGAACAATCACTATCCTGACGTCACAGCATTCCTCTGAACAAACTTTGCAGTTCACCATTCATTCATTAGCCCATGAGCAAATGCAACACTGGAGAACAAAATCATTTTTCACCAGCTCTAGAAGCAGTCCACAGATGCTGAAAATGCATCTTCCTGATAGAAAAAAGCAATCCTAGAAGCCATAAATAATAGATAACACTAACAACTGACTTTAATGCTTCAATATATTCAGTCCAAAAATTGATTACATATCGCAAACAACACTTTCAATTACTTAGCAGCTACACAAATACGCATGGATAAATAGAAGAGTTGGTTGGAAAACCAGCTGAGCATTGCTCATCATTCTCCATGGTATCCTACAGTTCCAGACCCAGAACACAAAAGCAACTGACACCTAAAAGGGCCACGGTCCCTAATTTCCAGACACTATTCTTCAGTTAATGCTTTTTTAAAAAAAAACATGCCTTGCTTGTTTAAAAGAACATTCCAAGAATGATTTTTTTTTTTACAATCCAATTTTTTCCATCATATTTTCTGCAAGACTCTACACTGTGTACATAACAGTACTGTACAATAAATTCCAGAAAGCTATTCAAGCATTCCTAGTCAGAATTTGTGCCCTAAGCAATCATTGTTCCATCATCCCTGTGTGTAATATGCTCCTTCAAAAGTCTGAGAAAAAAGCTTAAGACCTTGATGCAAAAATTATATATAAAACCACTGAAAAGGAACCGAAACTTGCCAAAGACAGCAAAACATGCCTACCTACTAGATATAAGTTGCAAACAAACTCACTGCAAAGAAGAAAGCATAGACTTGTCTATGGAACCAACTAAATCCCAAAGAAGCATGACAGGATTGTACATATTAAGTGTAGTGACTGGTGACTGTCTTCAGGAATAACTCTCAGGTTCACAGATCAAGTATGACATACATGGATATCCGTAACTAAATGGAGCACATCATCATGCTTGTTTAAAATAGAAAAAATAAATAAATTCCAGACTCCAATCTACTTCAAGTAGCTTTCTAAGAGAACTACATCTAGTCCTGCAGCCCTGCTCAGTACTTCCAAGGAACCCTGCAACTGCAGCAGGCAGCGTAAGAGCTTTGATCAGTACTATGTGATGAATATTTTACATATATTGATTATCCCCTTAGTCCAACATCTAATATTTAGTGTCACAAATCTAATCTGTGCATGAAACACAGAAGGAAGTTCTGTGTAATCCAAGCCATAAATTTGGTTCTGTACTTTCTTCACCAAACACACAACTTCTTGCTGAATTAAGAGTATACCTTCACAGGTATCATAAGTTCTTTGATTATGGAAATCAAGATCTAAACCGTCTCAAATTATTGTCAGGATTGTACATCAAAGTTGATGTACCATGTAATATGCCACCCTGATCTGACCTGTCCAAGTCTCCCCCAAAGAGTTCCACAGAGTCTTTAGACAAACTACCACCCATGCTGTCCCTCCACATCCTGTAATCTTCTGTTGCAATCATCTTTCACTCTATTACCGATGAACACAGACGTGATATGCTGCACTCCCTCCTGTTTTATAACAACGCTTTGAAAGACTGAGTAAGACAAGTCTTTTCCAAAGCAAACAAATCCAGTCCTCCTTTATGTGTCACTTTTCTTCTCAGCCTCTTACAATCAACTTTCTCCCATTTAATCTGTACTTTCAGTCAGCAGTTCCCAAAGCCAGGCAGACTCTACCACTGACCAGACCAAAGAAATTACTTCTTGTAAGTCACATACAAAACTCCAGTTACTGACTGGAATTAAGTTTACTTTTCCATTCACCATTGCCACTGCAGATGTTATTGGGACTTATGAATAGACCTCTTCCCACAGTACTGCTGCATAACCAACTACTCAGTAACTTCTGCAGAACATTGGCTGTATGTTTTACCTCACATACACAGATGAAGTGTATAAAGCCCATCAAATCCCTTGTAAAAGAGAAGAAATAGACTAAATAAAATTTGATTTTGGTGTTTCCTCCAATTTGCTTTCCTTCATTTCTAGTATTTTTGTAAGCAATGACATAAATATTGCAATAAAGCTAATGCAAAAACTTGTCCCATAAGTGCTGAAGCTTTCTTTTCAGGAATTGTACATAATAAGCCTTTAAGCAAATAGATGTTAACAGGACATCATTCTCAGAATTTCACGTATCTAGGTAACACGTAGAACAAATCTTGTGTTCCTAATCTTAACTCTGGTTCCTCAAAATCAAGCTTTCCCTTCCACGTTTGATAAAATCACGACATTGAGAATACCATTTTATTCAAGTTAGTAGGTGTGAGAAGAACCAGAATTGATAAATAAGTTCAAGGAACTGATCTGAGTGTGAAAAATAAAAGTAGAAGTTCCCATTTAGAAAAGATGTAATACTAAGTACACTGAGAAAAATCATAAAAGTTAAATACATCCTGACTGAAAAGATCTTTATATGATCTAGATGCATTGAAATTGATTCAACTGTTCAATTTCATTTGAAATTGCTTTGGCTCCAGGCTACAGCGCAAACAATGAAGATATACAACCACTGTGACCAATGGTGTCCTGCAACTTGTATTGGAAAGCTCCAGAGGACTACCAAGATGTTTCCCCATACTATACAGAATGAAAGGTTAACCACTAAGACAACATACAGAGCAGCCCAAAACCCAGAGACTTTACCTAGTAAAGCCAGTTTTCTTGAGAACAACCAAGACAAACTTTCATATTCAGACTCTGAATATTGCAATTTAACACAAAAGATTACTTTAGCCAACCTCCCCAGGTTACTTTTTCAGATGCAAGTTTAGCAAAGCTTTTATTATATACCAAGAAAAAGAATCTTTTATGACTACCACTATACCTACCTGCTAGTTGAAAAGAAGTCAGCTTTTAAGAACAAGCACATTAACAATTAACTACACAAGACATGTACATTGTAAAGTTTCAGTAAAGAATCACAGAATGACCTAGGTTGGAAGGGACCCTAGAGATCATCTAATCCAACCTCCCTGTCATGGGCAGCGACACCTCAACTAGATCAGG